>JASSUY010027340.1:0-24528 GCA_032466535.1 Forpus xanthops | reverse complement strand
ATGAGAGAGTTGGGGCTGTTCAGCCTGGAGAAGAGAAGGCTGCGTGGAGACCTCATAGCAGCCTTCAAGTGTCTGAAGGGGGCCTATAGGGATGCTGGGGAGGGACTCTTCATGAGGGACTGCAGTGATGGGACAAGGGGTGATGGGTTCAAACTGAAACGGGAAGTTTAGATTGGATATGAGGAAGAAGTTCTTTCCTGTAAGGGTGGTGAGGCACTGCAATGGGTTTCACAGGGAAGCTGTGTATGCTCCATCACTGGTGGTGTTCAAGGTCAGGTTGGACATAGCCTTGAGTGCCATGGTTTGGTGGGAGATGTCCCTACCCATGGCAAGGGGTTGGAATTAGATGATCTTAAGGTCCTTTCCAACCCTGACTATTCTATGATTGTATGATCCAGAATATCCAAACTCATATCCAACCTTCAAGGCCAGGTTGGACAGGGCTTGGAGCACCCTCCTCTAGTGGAAGGCATCCCTATGCATGACAGGGAGTTGGAACTGGATGAGCTTTAAGGGCCCTTCCAACCCCAACCATTCCATGACTTTGTCAGTCAACCCACGGTCCATCCGGGTTGTTTAGCCCAAATAATCCCTCTTTGAAATCCAAATCCTTTAAAGGCCTGGGAATGAAGCAACAGTGTGCTGAGACATGAAGATTGGCCTCGAAAGGCAGAACGCTGCTTCTCGAAGAGCCTGTTTTGCTTCCTTTGGTTCTGCTGGCGTTGGGTTTGGTTTGGTTGTTCTTTGGTGTCCATCTGTTAGATTACTCACCGCGAGGAACGCAGCTCGAGCTGTGGAGGATGTGCAGATGCATCATCGGTTTTATTAGTAATTAAGCTGTCTCTTAAGTACTTTCTGAGTCCTGAAGTTGGCTTCCTGGCTGCTGCTGCTTCTGCTTCATAAGCTGCTTTGCTGCCTTTAATCTAATGTTGTGTGCATCTGTCAATCCACAGCCCCTCCAAGGCAGGGACAGGAGAAATCCTATAGAACCTTCCCCGTGTGCTGCGGTGGCCGAGGCCTCAATGGTAATAATACATCACAAACACAAACTCCTCTGTCTCTGACAGCAGTTGGTGCGCTCAGGACCATTTGGGGAGAATTAGAGGGGAAAAAGGAAAAGACAAACAAGGAGGATAATAATGGCTGTTGGGAGCGGAGGAGATGAGGAATCGGCGTTCCGCGCATCTCTGACCGGATCAGCAGGCTCTTGGCGAGGCGTGTGGTTTTCTTCGTAGGAAAGCAATGGGATTTGGGTGGAATGAGCATAAAGCAGGTTTTTTGCTGATTCTGCTGGGCTTGGATTCGCTGCTTTGCATCCCTTTGGCTGCTGGTGACTGCTGCTGCTTGTTGCTCGGGGTGTTTTATTGGAGATCGTGGTTTGGCCTTTGCTGGAGTTCAATCCAGTGGCTGTGTTGGGAAGGGAGTGTGGGGAGGAGAGCAAGAGGCTACCTCAGGCTGCTGGGGGTTGTCTCTCAATGTCATCCACTGCTGAGCACCTAAAGGAGCCATACATGTGGCAAGCTTGCTTCTTAATGCAGCTTTCTATCCAAGGCAGGAAGGATGCTGAGGGCTGAGTGGTTTGAAACCCCTTTGCAGCATCCTTGGTGGGTTTCTTGCCCTTCTCCTTCATGGCAGTATATAGCATCGTGGAATGGTTTGGGTTGGAAGGGACCCTAAAGCTCCTCCAGCTCCAACCCCATGCCATGAGCAGGGACACCCCACACTGGAACAGGGTGTTCCAAGCCCCTATGTCTAACCTGGCCTTGAGCACTACAGGGATGGGGCAGCCACCCTGTGCCAGCACCTCAGCACCCTCCCAGGGAACAGCTTCTGCCTCAGAGCTCATCTCCATCTCCCCTTTGGCAGGTTAAAGCCGTGATGCTTTGTCCTATCACTCCAGGCCCTACTCAGAAGTCTGTTCCCATCTTTCTTATGAGCCCCTCTTAAGTGCTGGGAGATGGCAATTTAGAATGGTCTCCATCCTGAGTTATGCACTGGGCCTGGTGGAGCAGCCACCACCAGGGGCTTCTTCCTGTGTGTTTCCTCTTCTCTGAGCTCTCTCAATGCCATTCCAGCTCTGGTGCTGAGCTTGTGCTGCACTGATGGTGAGGTTCTGGACCCCCGTGGAGTTTCCTGACACAGGCTGTGCTGTGTGGATGAGACCCTCTGCATGACGAGCTCATCTGGAGTGAAGGACTTGCATTGCAGTCTTGGAATCTCCCATATAGATGATACAAGGATCAGAGTAGCATCACTATGAGTGTGGCTTGATACAGTGGGATATCAAAAGCATGTAAGAAGCTCTTTATTTTGCTTTAAATGTCAGCTTCGAAGGGCTTTCATTCCACCCCTGTCCCATCCAAGGCTGCAGAGAGCATTTACTTCCCTACTTCCTCCTTGGGTGCCATTTCCAAGAAATGCTGTTGAGTCTGTCAGGCTGTGGGGCAGCACTGCGAATGAATACATCAACGCTGTTTTCATTTAGAAGCTTTTTCCTTTCCCTTTGCAGTTCTGCAGATTTGACATCTCCTGAATGTCACCTTGAGGAATTCATGTTGTAAGCGTGGCTGCGGATCAGATATAGGGAAGTAGGTGCTCAAAAAGTTACCCTCCCTGGGAAGGAAGTGGTTTGGAGAAGGCTTTAGCACATTTGCTGGGTTATATATCTTTTTTTGCCTTATCTAATAGGAAGTCCTCTAGGTTTTCTCTTCAAGGTGAGTAATGTGCCTCGAACTTCAAACCATGACAAGTGCCTCTGCAGCAGTTATTTTCCTGTCAAGCTCGTGCTCACCTAAGCACTGCACCTTTCTTCTTCAGCTGGAAGGGAGAAGGTGCTTGGATCGAGTTTTTCATCCCAGACAAAGGTGGGAATGAGTTCTGCAGGGAGAGGAGACTTGTTCTGTGTGTGTTAATTGGGGTTATTGAGAAGGCACAATGCCTGCCTTAGCCAGAATGTGGTCTACCATCGGGTTTCAAGCTGAGGCAGGATTCCTGACAAAAGGTAGGCATTGGTATTGGAGGTTGAAAACAGCCAACCGTGTTCCCAAGCATGGTTATACTGCTTAAAGCAGACCAGAGAATGAGGTGGAGGAGGGTTTGTGTGGAGAGGACTATGGCATAAGCCCTGTATCCCCCCACTGCTCTCTTCTGTTATGCCCAGGTTGGTGTCTGGTATCGTTTGAGAAGATGACTCTCAAAGCAGGAAAACTAACACGGGTCTTTGCTAGAAGCCAAGCTTGGTGTGCAGGAGGAACAGGTCTGGCAGCAGAACCCTCTCTTGTCTGATGCTCCTCTATGTAGGAAGCATCTGATCCAGACCTGTAAGCCACAGGTTGTATTCATCACGCTGTGGCTGCCTCTTCTCATGCGCTGATGGGTGTATTGTGGATGTTCATGACTGTTAACTGTAAACACCCCTGCCTGTTACACCCATCTGGAATGCTGTGTCCAATTCTGTGGCCTCCAACACGAGAGGGATGTGGAGCTGCTGGAGCAAGTCCACAGGAGGCCATGGAGATGCTGCTCTGGAGCCAGGCTGAAAGAGCTGGGCTGGGGCAGCATGGGGAAGAGAAGGCTCCTGAAGGGGAGACCTTAGAGCAGCTCCAGTGCCTAAAGGGGCTGCAGGAACTGCTTGGAACTGAGTGAGCTTTAAGGTCCTTTGCAACCCAAACTGTTCTGTGGTTGTTCGCAGCGGGCTCTGGAACAGAGGGGACAGCTCTTGAGCTCAGCCTGTTTATCTGATTGTAGCCCCTCGCGCCGGAGTGCCAAAATGAAGTCGGTTTCTTTCACTGTCACCTATATGGACAGCTCTACGTAATGCTTGCAGATCTCTGAGCTAATGCAAAGTGAGCCTGCTGCCATTCTGAAGGCTCACCGTGTCACCAGGTGATGATAACTGCTCTGAAGCATGCAGTTATCCTACCAGACACAAGACTTACCTGTAGCACCCACCTAGACTTGCTTTGTGGGTCAATTTCCCTGCAAAACTCTACCCCAAAAGGTTGTGTTTTTTTTTTTTCCCTACTTAAAAGCCTTCATGAATGATATTTCCACTGCACAGGGGGAAAATTTATACAGTGTTATCTGCGAGTGTGTTTTTAGCCACGTTATCCACGTGCTCCGAGTGCAGATGGAGGGACATACGCCAGGAGCATCCAAAAGTACATCTGCAGATCTTTTGTATTTTCCCTGTTGCTAAAAGGATTCAAATGGATGCAGACCCCTCCTCTTGCTTACAAGAACACAGGACACTCACTAGAGTAAGGGAATGATGGAATGGTTTGGGTTGGAAGGGATCTTAGAGCTCATCCAGTTTCAAGCAGTTCCAGTAGTCATTTAGGCGCTTGGAGATGCTCTAAGGTCTCCTCAAAGCCTAAATGCTTGAAGCCCAACTACTTAAGACTTAAATTCTGATTCCCTTCTGGGTCCCCTTTCTCAGAAACAAAAGGTGCAAAATGCCTGAGCAGGGAAAATTGAGGCTTGGGCAGTGTATTTAATAAGTTAGTGCCATGAACAGATGTCCTGGAATTGGATTCATCCTGGAGGATTTGTCAGGTTGGGAAGTGGAGCTACAGAGGTTACTGCAATTGTGCACGGTGAAGTAATTAAAGGTTATTGATGATGCCTGTATCTCCACCCACAGAACAATGACCCGAGTGCTGTTTTCTCTGCTCATAATCCTTTCCCAACTATCCTGTAGGGTGGATGTCATTAACCCTTGGATTACCTGGAGCACTGCATCCAGCACAGGAGGGACATGGAGCTGTTGGAGAGAGACAGGAGGAGGCCATGGAAATGCTGCAGCACCTCTGCTCTGGAGCTGGGCTGGGGCAGCAATGAGAAGAGAAGGCTCCTTAAGGGGAGACCTTAGAGCAGCTCCAGTGCCTAAAGGGGCTGCAGGAAAACTGGAGAGGGGCTTTGGGCAAGGGATGGAGGGATGGAACAAAGGAATGGCTTTAACTACCAGAGGGGACACTGAGATGAGCTCTTAGGCAGAAGCTGTTCCCTGTGAGGGTGCTGAGGTGCTGGCACAGAGTGCCCAGAGGAGATGTGGCTGCCCCATCCCTGCAGTGCTCAAGGCCAGGTTGGACACAGGGCTTGGAGCACTCTGCTCCAATGGAAGATGTCCATGTCCATGGCAGGGGTTGGAGCTGGAGGAGCTTTAAGGTCCCTTCCAGTCCATTCCATGATTCTCAGCATTTTTGGATCCCATCCCAAGATGGACCTTTGGCTTTGGTGTCTGTGTGGCAGGGAAGTGTCCGTCGCATCCCTTCGTTCATCTCATTTCCACTCATAGTTTCATGTGGCTGCTGGTTTCCTGCCTAGCAGCAGAATGTGCTTTTTATGAGAGCACTGTCTTTGCTCCAGAACACTGTTTTCTTTCCCTTGATCCTTCAGTATATTGACAACGTCAAGCCAACACTCACAGTGCTGCCTATACATCTGAGCATGGGCATGCAGGAGTTACCCTGAAGTGAGGAGATCCCTTTGTGTGCATTCATCTCGAGGACACAGTGCTGAATTTAGGCATATTTGGGGTATTCCTACCTCATTCCCATTGCACTGATTGTTTTACAAGTGGGGATTCAATGGGTTTTAACCAGAGATTTGACAACGCTAGAAATTAGTCGTCCATCTGTTGATTGTAGTTACTAAGAGGCATTGATACCATGTTAAGGTACCAAAACTGAAATCAGTGTCTCCCAGGTATGTTAGGATGGTCCTCCAGTGAATGTATGTGATTATGGAATGCAGCTTGCTCAGATTGCAGCGTTTCATGGCTAAACCCTTAAACTCCCCTGCCTCCGTTGGGATTTGCTGCAGAACTGCATCATGGAGGCCTTCAAACCCTGAGGTTCCTTATCCTGAAGCCAGCCGACCCCTTCAGATGGAGCTCAGCCCCTTGAAATGGGGAACAAAGTGGAGACCTGGGGTAGTATCAGCTGCTTTTTAGCTGTGGATTCCCACACCTCTCCGTGGGATGGTTGATGTGAAGGGCTAGGAATATCGTTGCTGAGCTACGTTTGGCTCGGAATCCTGATGGCATGAAAGCACATCATCTGTTTGGGAATATAATGTTGGGCTCAGGCATGAGCTTAGGAGGGGAAGGAGGTGAAATAGGGTTGATTATAGCAAGGTGGAGCAAAGGTTTACTAGCCCGGTATCCAATCTCCTGACAGTGGATGTTGTCTTCATCTTCTGGTCCTGGGAGATGGGTACGTAGCAATTGCAGCTCTGGGTCCTTGGCTTTATCATTGAATCATAGAATGGTTTGGGTGGGAAAGGACCTTTAAAGATCATCCAGTTCCAAGCCCTTTGAGTCATAGAATCAACCCCATTGTGTCATAGAATCAATCTCATTGAAGCATAGAATGGTTTGGGTGGGAAGGGACCTTAAAGCTCGTGCAGTTCCAACCCTCTGTGATGGACAGGGATGACTTCCATTGGAGCAGGTTGCTCAAAGGGGTTTGTGAGTGATGGCAGAGCTTTTAAGGTTGCTCTCAGCAAAGCTCTAGTATGTATCTCAGCTGTGTGGGGAGCATATGAACTTAAATATCTTTGAGGTGAACATCTCCTAATGGTTTAAATATTCCGATGTTAAATATTGCTAAATATCCTTTATTTTCCCATTCCCTAAGCAATCCTTTATTCCTCCACTTTGCTGAAATATAATTGCCGTGCTCTTCTTGGAGTAGCCTCTTGGAACATCTTTATCCTGGAGCTATGTAAAGGCTGGTTTATCTCCTGGCCTTTAAAGCCAGCCTTTATGAGAGACGAAGGCACAGCTCCCTCCACAAGGCTGAAGGAGACCTTCCCTTCCTCCTTAGCAACTGCCTAGTGTGGATGCAAACTAGCATCTATAACAAAGTTATGGGCAAAGGAATTCAGTTGGTAGCATTCAGAGACTGTTTCATGCTGTTAAGCATCCCAGGCATGTTATACGATGAACCCTTTTGCAGGGAAGAGGAGGCATGCTGGAAGCCAAGATGCAATTAACTGTAGGGATCAATGGCAATCAATTCAAACCTGTACTCCCTGGGCTATGAAACACTGAGAACATCTGTCCGTGGCACATTTAAGGGGAGATGTGGCTGTTTGAGCTGGTTTTCTGGTGTTGCCTTTTAACTGCATTTAACTTAGTATAAAATTAAGGCTAAATGAAGCTTTAAGCATGTTTTGACTTGAGCAGCATCCGTGCTGAGCGAGCTACTCTATTCAGGGTCAGGAAATCATAGCTTCTTCCTAACAAATCCCTAAGAAGAGTGACTATAAAGGTACAAGAGGGCTACAAAAACCTTGTCAGCAAGTAGAAGGTAAGAAAGGAATACCCAAGAAGTGGCTTCAACCTTATAGAGGTAGTAAGTAGTAGGGACAAGGTGATGTCAGGAAGTCAGGATGGATTGGCAAAGTAATGTGGGGGGAAATGCAGTGTTAATACAGACGGACATGAAGTAGGAAGATGAAAAGTGGATGTGAAGGAAGGAGAGGATGCTCCAGGGTGTGCATCGGAGTTGCGTGCAGCACGAGGACGTGGAGGCTTTTTGATAGTGATAAGGAATGAAGGGAAGTGCAGGCTGAGGAAACACAGTGACTTTGGAAGCGGTTGTGTTGAGGGCATGGGCAGAAGTTCATTCCCTACGTGGCTGCCGGGTTCTTGAATGATTTTGGTATTTAAGGTGCTGCTTTTATGTCTTTAATGCAACTCGGACACGAAGCAATGCGGATACAACAGGGAAAACAGGGATCATGAAATACATTCCAGGGAAACTTAATTCAGGTGGAATATAGGGAGGATTTAATGTCTCTTATGGCTTTTTTATTGGGGAAGGAGTTAGACATTCTTGTTGTGGAATGTCTTCAGGGTATTTGGTTGGGTAGTGCAGAAATAGATGAGCTTAGGGATGGCTGTCCTGGATAGTTGCCTGACATGGTAGGATCCTGAGTGGTCTGTCCATGCTTTGTGAGGGTGCTGAGGTGCTGGCACAGGGTGTCCACAAGGGCTATGGCTGCCCCATCCCTGCAGTGCTCAAGGCCAGGTTGGACACAGGGCTTGGAGCACCCTGCTCCAATGGAAGGGGTCCCTGCCATGATAGGGGTTGGATCTGGATGAGCTTTAAGGTCCCTTCCAACCCAAACCATTTTGTGATCTTAAAGACCTTTCCCAACCCAAACAGTTCCATGGTTCTGTTGAGCACTTGGAAGTGATGCACAGCACTGTCTGATTTGCCTCTGCTTTTAATTGCAAAAGCAAAATGAATGAAAGACAAGGCAGAACTCATTTCAAGTTGTGTTCTGCTCCTGGTACCTTGGTTGCAGACCCTGATCAGCATCAGTGGAAGAGGGAGATTAAAACAAAGCTCTCCTGGTATTGCTTGTAGCTGGATATGTTGCTTTCTTCTCGTGAAATCTCCTCTCCTGAAGACTGAGTGCTGCCTTTCAGAGCAGAGCTATTGAGATGCTTGGAGTATTTTTGGCTTGGGAAGATAATGAAGCCTTAATGCAGCAATCCATTTGATACAGCAGATCAAAAGACACAAAGAACTCGAGTTAGAATCCAAGCGTGGCAGGACACAGAAATAGAAATGACAAAGTGTGTGGGATCTCATCTCGTAGCCGTCGTCTTCCAAGCATTCCTTTTGGTTTACAGGCTGGGAAATGGCAGGGCAGCTCCAAATGCATCCCTTAAAGGAAGAAAGGGGTGGGATGCATTCCAAGGAGCCTCTGTATGTTAAACAAAGATAAATCCAGTGTGTTGGTACTTTGAAACCTCTCCTCATACTGTTCATAAAGCTTCAAAACCCAATAGGCTTCCAGGGAGAACAAAGACATCTTTGTTGGTATCCAGCTTGCTGAGGTGACTGCTGACATGAGACGTGGGATGGAGGAAGAGGAGCCACATCACGACATACAGCTTGAATTGCTTTGTTGGTGGAATCCAACCTGCACCTTCCAACTGGTGCTGTTATGGTCACTGGGGAGTTGAGCCCAAGTTTACCTTCCTAATCCATGCAACTCAATGGTGCTGAGAGCTCTCTCTTCCTTAAACTCAGCTCTTAAACTGGAGGAAGGAGCTCCAGTTGAGCTGTATTATCGCCCTAGCTTCTATCCCTTTAATCCACCGAATGGAACTCTATTCCTAAGGAATGCCTTTTCTTTGTATTCCTTGGGATGAATGGAGTAGAGACATTAAATGTGAACTCTTCCAACTTGGTCAACCCCTTTGTGCGATGCACTTTCTGCCCTCGGTGTTTCAGGTTCACTTATTGCTCACCAATCTCCTTTTATCAGCTAAAAAGAAGGAAAAGCCTTAAAGTGCTTTATAGGGTGAAAACGTCTGCAGCAGATTTTAACATCTGACTCAGGAGCTCTTCTGTGTCAATTGGAGAAGGAGAAAGGAGAGGAATTGAAAATACTCAATGCTTCATGAGCCACAGTGCAAGGAAGTGTCTAATGCAGCTGGAACCTGATTGGGGGTTTTAGAGCTCCCCGTATTGATTTCTCACTTAAACCGTTGTGTTCTGTGTGTTGTGCAAGGAAAAAGAAAGTGCTTTATGACTGAATTCCTGCAGACACACAGAGTGCTCATAGGGGAATGGCTGGCCCATCGTCGAGCTGCTCGCATGGTCCTGGGGCTGGTCCTGGTGTGTTACTGCCTTCTATTTCAAGCCACTGTGGGATTCATTTCATGTTTCAGGTGCAAAGAAGAAGACAGAGGAGTGGGCACGATGATTTGGGGGCTTTACTTTAGGGTACATCTCAATGGATGTCTGCGTGTGTTCCGTCCCCTTCAGATCCTTGATGATTATTGAGGAGCAAGCTCATTTGAACATGTCTCACGCCTTTCTCTGGTTCCACCTCTCAGCCCCGGAGCCATTTATCAACCTAAGTAGCAATAAATTATAAATGTGCTAGAAAAAAACCCACCCTGGATGTTTAAGAAATTCCCTGCTCGTTTTGCCTCATCTTTAAGTGCAGTTTGTGACCATGGCTTTTCAAAGCACGGCTTATTGAGGCAAAGTTCCTTCAGTTCTGATGTAGCTCTGAGCAATCAGCGTCCAAGAAAGACTGAATGGAGCAGAGTGGGACTGTTGGGTGAGTGATTTCAAGTATTGCTTTGAGCTGTGGATGCTCGGACCTACATTCAGCCTGTCTGGCAGTTCCTAGTTCTCCTTTGAGTTCAATAGCCTCATCTCAGGACTGGAGAGCTCGTGTTCAGCAGAGCTAGGACTGCCAGGGTGTCCGTCTTTGGGCAGAGATCTTCAGTGTGCTTGGAGTGCAGCACCACGTGGCAACCTCAGCCCCAGCGTGTGGGAAAGGATTTGCTTGGTTCTAGGTGAGAACTGGGAAGTGTTGGAGCTGTTGGAGGCCATGGAGCTGCTGCAAGGGCTGGAGCAGCTCTGCTCTGGAGCCAGGCTGAGAGAGCTGGGCTGGAGCAGCATGGAGAGAAGGATCCGTAAGGGGAGACCATAGAGCAGCTCCAGTGCCTAAAGGGGCTGCAGGAAAAAGGGCTTTGGACAAGGGATGGAGGGACAGGGCAAGGGAATGGCTTTAACCTGCCAGAGGGAAGACTGAGATGAGCTCTGAGGTAGAAGCTGTTCCCTGTGAGGATGCTGAGGTGCTGGCACAGGGTGCCCAGAAGCTGTGGCTGCCCCATCCCTGCAGAGCTCAAGGCCAGGTTGGACACAGGGCTTGGAGCACTCAGCTCCAGTGGAAGGTGTCCGTGCCCATGGAGCTGGAGGAGCTTTAAGGTCTCTTCCAACCCAAACCAGTCCGGATTTCTCTTCTGCATCTTCCACCTTTGAAGAAGCTGTGCTTGGTGTCTGCTGTGGCTGTTGGTGCTGCTGGTGGAGAGCAGATGAGATCTACTGCACGCTGCTCAGTTTAACCTGCACTCCCCTTTGTGGTGGTCTGCTCTTCCAGGTATTGCGATGCAAGTCAATGAAAGGAGCTGAGGGTCTGGTCTGGAGGCCAGGGTTTGGTGCAAGGCTTGAGTGAAAACACAGCAGAGCAATGGTGGATGTCTGCATCATGGCTTCAAAGTGGGGTTTGTCTGGGTTCTTTCTCCAGAATAGCATTTTAGGTCATTTTGCCTTTCACTGTTGCTGTCAGCATCTACTTGTCCATGCTTCTTGCTTCTCTAAGCAGTATGTTCACTGATTGACTCCACACTAGGTAGGCTTTCGTCTTAAACATGTCAAAACCAAAGCCATGGCTGCTGTGGAGCAATGTCAAACTGAGTGCATGCTTTCTCCATAGACACTTCCCATAAACTCACTTTACTTGCTTGGAGGACATCCGGACCGGTTCAGACTTTGGTTTCTGGTGGTAAATGTTTCTGCTGAACTGTGGGAGAGGTGTGTGCAAGGAGTGCTTTGATAGGGAGAGTTGTGAGCATCACCCGAAACCTGCGCTGTGCAAGACAGGCAAAGCCAGTTTTGAAGACAACGTCTACTCTATGCATCAGTAACAACTGTTGTCTCCCAAGCTCCATAAATCATGGTAAGGTTTGCCTATGAAAACCTGGAGCAAACCTGGAGAGGGGCTTTGGACAAGGGATGGAGGGACAGGACAAGGAGAATGGCTTGAACCTGCCAGGGGGGAGATGGAGATGAGCTCTGAGGCAGAAGTTCTTCACTGTGAGGGTGCTGAGGCGCTGTCAGGGGATGCCCAGAGAAGCTGTGGCTGCCCCATCCCTGCAGTCCTCAAGCCCAGGTTGGACACAGGGCCTTGGAGCACTCTGCTCCAGTGGAAGGTGCCCATGTCCATGGCATGGGGTTGGAGCTGGAGGAGCTTTAAGGTCCCTTCCAACCCAAACCATTGCCTGATCCTCTGAAGCTTGCTTATCCTGAAAGGCACCAAACAGACTCCGTTTCCTTCGAGTTGCTAAGTAGTGTCTGGGTGATGATTTGACTAATTTTCCCTGCTGCGTTGCTCTGCTCAAGGGATCTAATCAAGGAGCAAATTGCAGGTCTGGCTGATTCCACTTATCTTGCTGCCTCGCTGTTCAGGTTCAAGGGACCTGCCTGGCTTTGTCATTTGAAAGCAAGCTCCTAAATATATACATATATATATGTTTTTTTCAGGGTGGTATTAGTGGATTAAAGGCTTTACCATAGAGCTTGGGCGCACAATAGCTGCTGGTGTGAGTCGCTGCTCCATCAAAGCACTGCAGCAGTGCACTCAGGCTTTCTGCCAGCAAAGCACTGCGACTGTGTAACCCCAGGAAGCTTTTTGGGGCTCTTTGAATGGACCTGGTGGTGTGACAGGTTAAGAACCTCTCCATGGAGATTCTTTGTTGACATCCCGCTTGAATCGCTGCTGTACCGGTAATCATGTTAAATACAACCATTCCGTCCAAATCCTCTTGTCAGTCCTAAACATGCCGTTCCATAGCATCCTTTTAACCTGGTTACCTGCTTTTCAAAGGGATTCCTTCATTTCCTCTGCCCTATTTTCCCTGGCCAGCTCTGCTGCAAGCATGGCATGGGTAGAAGAGGAATTTTGTGCTTTCCCACAGGGACACAAGTCTGATCTGCTCACGTGAGGCATCACTCAGGTAATCAAACCTTTCTGGTTCTTTGTTCCTGGTGCCTATTCTTGGAAAAGGATGCTGCTGGGAATCACTGAGGACTCCTACAAAGGACGAGGATTGGATAAAGGAGCAGGTTCAGGGGAAGGATTTGGTACCCTATAGTCTTTTCTTGCCACGTATAGCATGCGGGAGTTGAGAGTTGGGTTGTTTGTCCTATGTGATAAAACCAGATCCTCATTTCTAGCAGTCCTGGGCTGTGGTATCCCAAAAACTGCTGTGTCCATGTTGAATGCTACCACATTCCCAAACAGACAGAATAGGGAAAATAAAGGATTTTCATAACAAAGACTTCCCTGTTTCCCTAGCCCAGAGGTCCACGTCTTCAAAGGTGTAGGCGATGGGTGCGTTGGTCGAAGCTCTTCCAGTTCAATAGCAGCTTCTCTGCTGTTTTGCTCTGCGGATTGGTGGAATTTGGGTTTCTGTATCGTTGAGCATTTGTTTCTTTGGGTTCAGGGGAAACGGAGCAGGAATTACTTTTGCCTTGTGTTCATGCAATCATCCAGCATTGGAAAAGACCTTAAGGTTTTGTAGATACAGCCCTCTGCCATGGGCAGGAGCGCCTTCCACTAGATCAGGTTGCTCCAAGGCGCATCCATCCTGGCCTTAAACACTATCAGGGATGGAGAATTCCCAGCTTCCTTGGGCAACCTGTTCCAGTAGGAATAATCCCATTTTAAACAGACAATGGGGGCAACAGAAGTGGGGCTCTGCACTAGGAAGTTGATGGGTGGCTTTGCTTT
The DNA here is from genome assembly GCA_032466535.1 of Forpus xanthops. Classification (NCBI taxonomy): domain Eukaryota; kingdom Metazoa; phylum Chordata; class Aves; order Psittaciformes; family Psittacidae; genus Forpus; species Forpus xanthops. The sequence continues at coordinate 11,196 of JASSUY010027340.1, read as the reverse complement.
GGAGGAGCTCATCACTTCCCGAGTTGCTAAAACCATATTATTTGATGGACCCTCTTTATGAGCATCCAAGACCATGTTGACTTCAGTGCCAACCTCTTCTCCCTTCATGGAACCAAGTTAACGGGTGCTGTTGATAGGCCCCTGAATTGCCTATCTGCTGACCAACTTAATGTTCTGCTCCGAGGAATCCTCTGGAAATAGGACTTGGAGAACTAAAGGTTTAAACGTACCTATTTAAACACACTCTGTGCCAAATGAAGCTCCTCACGTAACTGGTACTGCAGGTATTTCTATAGCTAGCCTTGCTCTGCAGCTTGGATATCCCGCAGCAGTCTCTCTTCCAACCACAAATCCCAAAGCTTTGAGTCAGCTCTGCTGGCTCCAGAGTGTTTCTTCCCCCAATGCAATTCCTTTTCACTTGGCTTTCCCATTGGCCAGCACAGCAATCATTACCTGCTCTGGCACTGGATAAATAGCCATTAATCATATTGACAGCTCTGTGTTGACTTCCACAGCTTCTATTATTCCATGGTACAAGACCAAATCTTGGTTTACTGTGTCTGCTTCATCCACTCAGCCATTCCTCCTTCCCTGACTGTTCATGTACTGTCAGCTTTGTCCTATCCGTACTTCATACTGTTCCTTTAGCATAGTATTAGTGTGTCGGAAGAGTTGCTGTATGCTTGCACAGAGTCTTACTCCTCTATAGACATCTGCTTTTGGTGGTAGGGTGCCAAGTTAGATGGGCTTCTGGCCAGACACTGCTATTCTTCTGCTGCCTTGACATCTAAACAAGTTCAGATGAGGTCTGGATGCGCAGGGAAGGAGGTAGAGATCAGGAAGTGCCTCTGCTCTGACGTAGCTCATGCCTCTGTGCCCTGGTTTGGTTCAACTCTTAGGATTTCCTGAGCACCTTCATAAGGAATCGTAGAATCGTGGAATGGTTTGGGTTGGAAGGGACTTTGGAGCTCTCCATTTCCAACCCCTGCCATGGACAGGGACACCTTCCACTGGAGCAGGGTTCTCCAAGCCCCTGTGTCCAACCTGTGGCCTCCTCTGGATTCTCCAACAGCTCCACATCCCTCTTGTAAAGAGCAGGGTAGATTTTGCCTCAATCCCATTAAAGGTCTTAAGGTTGTGTCAGCTCTTCAGGTTCAGTCTGTATCTGCCTGTGGTGTAAAAAGCCCAGCAGCTTTTGGAGCCGAGCCTGCTGGGTTGATATCCTCATTCTTTGGCCACTCTTTCAGTCTCTTTTACCCTTGGTGACTCCCCACCATGTCACATCCATCCTGATGTGGGTTTACTACTTGTCTTAGTACCTGGTGTAGTGTAAGTTATCTCTGCCCATGGCAGTGGGCTTAGTACTAGATGGTCTTTAAGGTCCCTTCCAACCCTATTCCATACCTCTGTGATATAGTTATGGAACCAGATCGTCCTCTTGGGTATCAGTGTTGAGTGGAGAACCCCTAACGAACCTGTTCTATCTGGCTGCTGTGCAGGATTGCACTATGAAGGACTCATACTCGGTTGGATCAGGATTCCCCAGCAGCAGGCGTTACAGGTAACACCAGTGATGCAATTACTCGTTACTGTTATGGAGTTCCTTCTCCCTAAACACCCTATTCTGCCTTATTATGTGCCCCCTTCCCTTCATCTTACCCCTTTCTGAGGCTATAAAACACCACCTTCCACCCCACCTTTGTTTCTGCTCCTGCCTTTGTATATGTGACCCCTAAACCAGGATTTGCTGGGCTGTCCTTAGGTCCGTAACACCCCAGGAGGTCTGTGAAATGCCATGGGGTTTGCTGGGGAATTTGCCCCCTTCTACCTCTATTTCTCACTTCTTTCTTTGCTCCGTTTCTCCTCTCTTGCTTTGCTCATACCTTTGGTGTCCTCAGCTCTAACAGGAACCTCTCTGCTGCCTTCCCCTTTGGGCTCAGTGCTGTGGAAGCACACAGAACCTCCCTTTTTGTCTTCTTTTCCTGTAGCCACTGGAGTGCTGTGGCCCTGTGGAGGTGCCTGAGCCCGATCTGCAGGTGAGGGCCTTCACTTTGCTGCTTCTTTTGCAGTCCAGGTACCCCTGTCCCGCTCGCCAGGGATCAGGCTGTGAATTTCCATCTTCTCCCATCAGTTTTTGGTCATCCTCTGCACGAGCATCTCGCTGTCGGTGCGTGAATCATCACTGAAAGGTTTGTGTTGGAAGGGACCTTAAAGCTCCTCCAGCTCCAACCTCTGCCATGGGCAGGGACACTTTCCACTGGAGCAGGGTGCTCCGAGCCCCTGTGTCCAACCTGGCCTTGGGCACTGCCAGGGATGGGGCAGCCACAGCTCCATTCAACCCCTTCCTGTGTCCCACCACCCTCGTGGTAAAGAACTTCTTCCCAATATCCCATTTCTCAACTCTTCCCTCTTCATAGAATCATAGAGTAGAATCATAGAGTAGTCAGGGTTGGAAAGGACCTGAAGGTCATCTAGTTCCAACTCCCCTGCTATGGGCAGGGACACCTCCCACTCAACCATGGCACCCAAGGCTATGTCCAACCCAGCCTTGAATACTGCAATGGAGCATTCACAACTTCCTTGGGAAACCCATTCCAGTGCCTCACCACCCTTACAGTAAAGAATTTCTTCCTCAGATCCAGTTGGAGCTGTTCCTCCTCATCCCATCCCTCCATCCCTTGTCCAAAGCCCCTCTCCAGGTTTCCTGCAGCCCCTTTAGGCACTGGAGCTGCTCTCAGGTCTCCCCTTAAGGAACCTTCTCCAGCTGCCCCATCCCAGCTCTCATCCTGGCTCCGGAGCAGAGCTGCTCCATCCCTCACAGCAGCTCCATGGCCTCCTCTGGTCTTGCTCCAACAGCTCCATGTCCCTCTGCTGTTTTTGCCCGTGAGCTGGACCCAGGGCTGCAGGAGGGGTCCTCACCAGAATGGACCATTGCTCTTCCCATCACTCCTACCATCACTGCTTTCATTGCACCCAAGTTGTTGTTTGTGCTCTTCTCTTACTTTGGTTTTTCTCCAACCATTAAGCTCCTGCTACAGTCACACTTCATCTTGTTTTCCCTTCCTCTCTTCTCCTGTCCTCCCACCCCTCTCGGTTCCTACAGTTCCTTTGGTATCTTGTAGGGAAAAGATGTTTTCCCTTTCCAGGATCTCACGGAGTCTTTGATGCTTACATATGCAAACTTCAGTCCATCCTCTTTGTGCTTCTGGTACCATGCTGAGCCTTCCGTATGGTGTACTGTTGATGTCGCTGTATCCTGATGGGAATTAACCACCGTGCTGGGAGTCTGCTGCTAGGAGCTAATCCTTAAGAAATTACATGAATTTCTGGTTGGTTTAGTAGGAGAAGGGGGTTCTTTGAGCACCGTGAGCTGTAACCATGCGTTAATAAGAGGCTGAAATGAAAGTCCAGGGTGTAGGATTTGGGAAAGCACGTTGTAAATATAAGGTATGCAAAGAATATCCTGTGGTGATCATCTGAGCCACTGTGAAACGGCTCAGTTGTGTCAAATAGGGATGAAATGATAAAATCCTTGATTGCTGGGAGGTATCATAGAATCTGTTAGGTTGGAAAAGCCCTTTAAGGTCATTGAGACCATTGCCAAGGCCACCACTGACCCACGGCACTGAGGGCCTCGTCTACACGATGTGACTCCAGGCCTGCCCTGGGCACTTCCAATGCTGAGCACCCTTTGGGGGCAGGAGCTGTTCCTCAGCTCCATCCGACCCTGCCCTGGTGCAGCATGAGGCCGTTCCCTCTTGTTCCTTGGGAAAAGGTTGCTTCCTGAGAGTAACGTGGTGCTGAGCCCCTTGGGAGGATGCTTTGAGGCTCTGTCCCTGCTGGGTGAGGTGGGATCTTGGAGCCTGTCCCTTAGTTGTGAGTCTCTATGCATCTGGGTGGAAGGGGGTGGTTTCTTGACTGTGGGATCATGGAGCCTTCCCTTCTCCATGCTGCCCCAGAGCCAAATGCATGTCTGTCTAGTGAGATGATTATAAGTTACTCCTATCCATGGATATCCATCCCATTTGCCTTGGGGAAGTCTACTTCCATAACCCTTCCATTGAGGAACTTCCCATGGGAGAGGGAAGGAGCAGGTTGGACAAGACTTGGATCATCCAGCTCCTTGTGAGTTTTACCATTTGGGAAGGCATGGCTCCATGCAATGGAGATGGGAATGGCATGCATGTGGTACAGCTGATGGGCTAACTGGGAAACCAGAACACATTGTATGGAGTAGGAGGAGAGGAGTTTTGATGTGGTAGGGAACAAAAACTGGTGTAGGTTGGTGGGGAGTTGGGCTGGGAGGAATTTAACCTGGATTCTTGCTCCAAATCCAAAAAGGAGTTTCTCATTTGAATGTGGGATGTGGATGGGCAACGTTGGTTTGCCCTGCTGGAAATGTCTAGATCTATGTATCGTTTACTATGGGAGAGCCTTGGAGTCAGGAGCAGGGATGTGGGGTAGAAGGTGGGAAGGGATCTGCTGTAGAAGGCATGGAGGCATCTGTGTAGATGAGACCCTCAGTGACATGGTTTAGTGATGGACTTGGCAGTCCTGGGGTAAAAGATGGATTTGATGATCTTGAAGGCCTTTTCCAACCTGGCTGATTCTATGATTCCATGTATGCAGAAGCGACCCTGAAGGATTATAGGGAGGGGGGGATGCAAAATAGGCTCATACCTGTGGTCCCACATCCCAGTTGTCCACAGAGACACACCTATGCTTAATACTTTGAGGTGCCCTCTTGAGCTCGCCCTCAATGTCAGCTGCAGCAGCATTTGAAGCTCTGAAGCAAAACCTGGCTCGTGATCCCGCTCCACAGGTACATTCCCAAGCTGCTAATGGATTAGGAGTCTTCTGGCTACTGGCAATTAAACCCTGCTAATGATGACATTTCTCTTTCCTTCCCTCGTGACTGCAGAGGTGCAGCCCCCCCCTCCTGCTGCAGCTCTTATGAGCATCCTCAAATGCAGTTATGCAGCAATGAGGAAAAAAGAGATATATATATATATAAATAAAACATGCATATCTTAAGGAAACAGATTGCTGCCTTCAGCTGTCTCCTTGAGCAGGCGCCAGGGCTGCACCAGGCTATGGGAACGACATTCTTTCCAGTGAGTACCTCCTGTAAATCACCCCTTTTGAATGGACTGTTATGGTTTTGGGTGATTCGGACCATCTAGAACCACTGTTTGGAGGTTCTCGTGGAAACCTTGAAGCATTCGAGCCCAAAGGTGACCTGCAAAGCAGCAGGAGTACAGGGAACAAGAAGATGGTGGAGAGGATGTGCTTGGCTCTGGGAAAGGCTGATTTAGAAGGCATGGAGGCATCTGTGTAGATGAGGCCCTCAGTGACATGGTTTAGTGATGGACTTGGTAGTCCCGGGATAAAAGATGGATTTGATGATCTTGAAGGCCTTTTCCAACCTGGCTGATTCTATGATTCTATGATTCTATTCAACTTCTGCTTGTTTTATTGTGGTCTTCATCCTAATTGGAATTTTCAGTGGTTTATTGTGGTGTCCTTCATCCTAATCAGAATTTTCAGTGGTTTATTATGGTGTCCTTCATCCTAATCGAAATTTTCAGTGGTTTATTATGGTCTTCTTCATCCTAACCTGAATTTTCAGTGGTTTATTATGGTCTTCTTCATCCTAACCTGAATTTTCAGTGGTTTATTATGGTGGTGTTGATCACAGTCTGAATTTTCAGTGGTTTATTATGGTGATGTTGATCACAGTCTGAATTTTCAGTGGTTTATTGTGGTCTTCTTCATCCTAACCTGAATTTTCAGTGGTTTATTATGGTGGTGTTGATCACAGTCTGAATTTTCAGTGGTTTATTATGGTGATGTTGATCACAGTCTGAATTTTCAGTGGTTTATTGTGGTCTTCTTCATCCTAACCTGAATTTTCAGTGGTTTATTATGGTGGTGTTGATCACAGTCTGAATTTTCAGCGTAGTTTTGAAGGGTTTCTTAGCAACCCCTTGCAGCCGTGTGTGGTTTGCCTTGGCATGATCCCAACATCCTCTCTCTTCCTTTGGGTTGTCACCAGCCAGGAATCTTCCTGCTGACTCGGAGCGGTAGGAGATGCCTGTCAATGTCCTCTGCTATGGAAACCTGCTGCCCAGTGCTGATGGAGCTGGTTGGGTTCCTCCACAGAGGTTTACACACAGTGCTGAGGAGGGTTGGAGCCCTTCTGAGATCAGGTGAGGACCGTGGTGGCTTGAGCAGAATCCCCTTGGCCCTGGAGGGAAATGCAATGACACCACCACCCCCTCAACTCGGGGATGCTTGGCTGCTACCAAGCAAGCCGGATTTGGGAAGTGTCATGGAATGCTTTGGGTCGGAAGGGACTTTAAAGCTCCTCCAGCTCCAGCCCTTGTCATGGGCAGGGACGCCTTCCACTGGAGCAGAGTGCTCCAAGCCCATGTCCAACCTGGCCTTGAATACTGCAGGGATGGGGCAGCCAGAGCCCCTCTGGGCACCCTGTGCCAGCGCCTCAGCACCCTCACAGGGAACAGCTTCTGCCCATGAGCTCATCTCCATCTCATCATTTGGCATGCTGCTTCCTCTTCCTTCCTCCAAGCCCATAGCAAATCTGACCTGAACGAAGATGGAAAACAACACTCATTTTGGACTGGATAGCACTTGCTTGGGGGGGTGAATCATATTCCTGTGGCAGTGAGGCTGTGGTAGTGGCTCTCCTGATGTTGCATACAAGGCTGAACGGGTGTCTTACTACATGGGATATTATCCCCTGTTCGCATGGCTTCTTAGGTGACCTGGTTTGGGAAGTCGTGCAATGTTGTTGGTTTTCCACCTGTAAGCAATGGCCATGGGGCTCTTCAGTCGGTAATAGAATCATGGGTTCTTTCCTCTCCTGATTTTTATTACGACCTGGGAAGAGTGCTTAAGAAACTGAGAACCAGTGGAGGACTTAATTTCCGCCATTAAGAACATGTCCTTTTAGTTTCCCTAAATCCAGTATTACACAAGGTGAGGGCTGGAGCAGCTCTGCTCTGGAGCCAGGCTGAGAGAGCTGGGCTGGGGCAGCATGGAGAAGAGAAGGATCCTAAAGGGGAGACCTTAGAGCAGCTCCAGTGCATAAAGGGGCTGCAGGAAAAGGGGCTTTGGGCAAGGGATGGAGGGACAGGCCAAGGGGAATGGCTTTAACTGCCAGAGGGGAGATGGAGATGAGCTCTGAGGCTGATGCTGTTCCCTATGAAGGTGCTGAGGCGCTGTCAGGGGGTGCCCAGAGAAGCTGTGGCTGCCCCATCCATGCAGTGCCCAAGGCCAGGTTGGACACAGGGCCTTGGAGCACCCTGCACCAGTATTGGGTGTCCCTGCCCATGGCAGGAGTTGGAGCTGGAGGAGCTTTAAGGTCTCTTCCAACCCATTCCATTCACTGGTTCTATGTCATGCTCCCGTGTGCCGAGCAGTGAAGAACTGCAGGAGACATCTGACACAGTGATGATATTAAACTATTTCTAGTGACTGTCCTCATGGTGGCACATGACCTCGCTCAATACATGGCTGCCATGGCAACTGTAAAGGTCATCCTGCTTTCTAGCTAATATTTAAGGAGAGCAGATAATAGTTCTGTGCCTTGGGCAGACAAGCATCTATTTGGTTTGAGGCTTGAGACAACAAGTCCAGGCTGGGTTGTGTGAGCTCTCCTTGAGCTGACAGGACTCCACGTGGCCATTAAAGGAAAGGAGATGTTCAGATGTCCCTATGTACTGCTAAGAGATCACTAGGAGATAGTTAGGATTCCTCTTCAGCAGCTTGTAATCATCCCTTGAGCTTCGTGTGCTGCTTGAGATGCCACAGCTGTGTTGTAAAGTTTGGTAGAGTGAGGCCTCCTGTTTGTCTACTGCTGGGTTGGCCATTGGGCTTGATGAGTTGTGATGCTCATCAGATCCAGAGCAGGACGACCTCAGTGCTGAGCAACCGGCGTGGTAGGCTTTCACCAAAACAGCCGATAACGGCCCCAAACTGCCCGATAACCATGAAGGTCTTTGATTTTGGTTGCAACTTCTTCGCCTTGGTGATGGCCAATGGTGGTGTGAGGGACAGCACAGCTTTGAGTGGGCATCTGGTGATGGTGGATGGGAGGGTGAGGCCATTGGAGTTGGGAATGGAAGGGTTGTAGGAAGAAGACATTGAGTCACTTGGAGATGCATCCTCTTGGCTGTGGAGCTCAAAGGCTACAAACCAGACTGGGGTTTGGATTGGGGTTTGTTTTCTTCCCTTGAAGATAACCAGCACTAGTGATAAGAGCATTGAGGTTCTGAACTCCTTGACCTGGTTCACCAAGAGCTGCAGCCTCAAGATGTCTTGGTAGGCAGAGAGTCCTTGGTGCTTGTGTTAGTGTGGGAAGGTGTAAATCTGCTGGGGACCTGATTCAGCTGAAAATAACAGATGAAAACTGTTAATGTTCCGGTGAGAAGGGGCCGATGGTGATAAAGAGTACGGGGAGGAAGGCAACGAGTGTAAGACTGCTCTTGTGTTGGCTGGCACTTGGCTTGAAGCAACCATGGGAAGTCACAGGTCTGAGGGCTGGGTGTAGACTCTTCCGGTGATGCTGAAGTAATCACTGAGGATGTCTTTACTAACTCATCCAGAAGGGGGGGTTTATATTGGATATTAGGAACGATTCCTTCCCCAAAGGGTGCTCAGCATTGGAACTGCCCAGGGCAGTGCTGGAGTCACCATCCCTGCAGTGTTCACACACAGTGTAGGCAAGGCCCTCAATGCCATGGGTCAGTGGTGGCCTTGGCAGCGCTGGGGAGCAGTTGGCCTGGATGGGCTGAAAAGGTTTTCCCAACCTCATTGAGTCCATCATTATTCATTTACTTATTTATTCGGTCAGGCTTCTGGATCCTGGTAGAGTTTTCATTGATTTTTAAGGAAAAATCCAACTGCCGAAGCTCATTCTGTGTCCAAATCCTCAGGGTTCTGATGTGCTCTCAGCCCTTAGGTCCAGAAGTTGCATCTGCAGTTTGATCGTATGCAGATGGAAAGAACTTCTCCCGGCACCAATTTTAGGAGGTAAAAAAACAAATAGAATCATAGAATGGTTTGGGTTGGAAGGGACCTTAAAGCTCATCCAGCTCCAACCCTTGTCATGGGCAGGGACACCTCACACTGGAGCAGGGTGCTCCAAGCCCCTGCGTCCAACCTGTCCTTGAGCACTGCCAGGGATGGGGCAACCACAGATTCTTTGGACACCCTCATAGGGAAGAACTTCTTCCTTACATCCAAACTGAACTTCTGCTTCAGTTTGAACCCATCTCCCTATCGCTCGTGAAGAACCCTTCTTACTCTTATTGAACAGAATTGGCAGACTAAAGCTTTCATAAAGAAGGGTTTGGAATCACCTTTCTGAATAAATGAGGTTGTGATGTTCCTTCTGTTTGGGGGCTGTGGACTCCTCTCCCTGTTTTCAGGGGGGGTTTTGTAATATGGCTTTGTGAAGCTCTTGTGTCTCTTTCTAAGACATCCATCCCAGAGGATGGCAGAGAAGAGGGTTGGTGGAGTCATCGTCTGTTGGCTTCTGACTTAATGGATCTTAAGGGGTTTGGTTTGAGCTTCCTTGAGGCATTTTTCATCAGGTGAAGGTGAAGCAGTGTGCTTTACCAAACTCCAATCACTGCCTTCACCCGCACTAATTCAGTAGAGGTTGGGAAGTGGTCAATGAATTCCAGAAGGCATCCTGACAAGATGTTAGTGTTCTAGAGGGGAACAAGGCTCCAAACGTGATGTTCCTGAGTGGACACTTGAACGTTTTCCCTGGTAACTTAGAATCAACCACACAAATGGGTTTCCTCCCTGTCAAGCTTTGGAGATGAATTTGTCGAGATGCCTTTCTTCCCTATGCCACATCCCACAATATGATGTTGGAGAAGCTTAAATACTGCAGAATAACAGATGTTGTGGGGACTGGAACCCCTCTCTTCATCATCGGGATGGCTCTTGTGGGGTTGCTCATTCACTAGGAGCTCAGCGTGTTGCAAAGCCGAGAGCGTTTGGAGGACAACAAGATTATGGGATTGACCTTCAGTAGCACCTAATGGGCTTTTTTGGAGGCTAATTCGTTGAGGAACTCTTATCTCCACCAGAAAATCCCATCCAGTATCTTGGATGGAAGTGATGATGAGCACTGCATGAGAGGAGGTTGGAGGGAGGGGGTGGCTGGTCTCTCCTAAGGAACAAGTGATAGGGCAAGAGGAAATGGCCTCAAGCTGCACCAGAGGAGGTTTAGGCTGTATATTTGGAACAACTTCCTCATGGAGAGGGGGGATAGTCATTGGAACAGGCTGTCCATTGCAGTGGTGAAGTCACCATCCCTGGAAGTGTTCACAAACCACGTAGATGAGGCCCTCAGTGACATGGGTTAGTGGTCCTGGAGTAGAGGATGGACTTGATCTTAAAGGTCTTTTATTTGAAGACCTAAGCAATGAGATCCTCATGATTGTGTTGTCCTACACCCAGGAGAATGGCAAGGAGAACTCAAGCTGCTTTTCTAGAAGGATGAGCGTGAATCACTTTGCTTTTTGTCCTTTGTGAGTAATGCTGTATCTGTGGTGCTTGCAATGATGCTTTCACAGCCCACCCGTGCCATACTGTGTGTGTCTGCAGGGTGGCATCTTGTAGCTGTGCCTCCAGTTGGGTGCACTTGAAGTTTTAAATCATAGAATCATAGAAGAGTTAGGGTTGGAAAGGACCTTAAGATCATTCAGTTCCAACCCCCCTGCCATGGGCAGGGCCACCTCCCACTAAACCATGGCACCCAAGGCTCTGTCCATCCTGGCCTTGAACACCGCCAGTGATGGAGCATTCACAACTTCCCCAGGCAACCCATTGCAGTGCTTCACCACCCTTACAGGAAAAAACTTCTTCCTCATATCCAATCTAAACTTCCCTTGTTTCAGTTTGAACCCATTACCCCTTGTCCTATCACTGCAGTCCCTCATGAAGAGTCCGTCCCCAGCATCCCTATAGGCCCCCTTCAGACACTGGAAGCTGCTCTGAGGTCTCCACACAGCCTTCTCTTCTCCAGGCTCAACAGCCCCAACTCTCTCATCCTATCTTCATACAGCAGGTGCTCCAGTCGCTGATCATCCTCGTGGCCTCCTCTGGACTTGTTCCAACAGTTCCATGTCCTTTTTATGTTGAGGACACCAGAACTGC
>JASSUY010027338.1:0-28016 GCA_032466535.1 Forpus xanthops | reverse complement strand
AAATAATTTAAGCAGCATTTTGGTTTCTGAAAATAAATAGGGATCTCAAGTATACAAAAAGTTTTGTTAGACATTCATACAGACCCTAATGATATCAGACAGATGCGATTTTCCCTTTTAAACAAAAACAATTAGTTAAGCACAGTAACGGAAAAATCCTCAAGGCTTTTTTCCCTTCTAGATCAAGAAAGTATCAGTGAAAACACACCTATTCTTAGAACTTCAATGCTCTGTTGTTTCATACTACTAAAAAATCCATGCGCCAACAACAGTATTTTTCAGTCACAAAAGTTTAATTGATCTCAATCAATTCAAGTAATTAGCTTATTTACTCCCTCAGAAACCTGGAGAAACTGAATACCACATTTAAATTAGCACACACATTCAGCATGTATGAATTTATTTCATTTCTTTCAGAGGGGAATTGTCAATTATGCCAATAAAATCCCAAATAGGCAAGACCACACTAAGGCTGTTAATCTTAAGTACCATGAATCACTAGCAACAAATGGCAATCAGGCAAAAGCAACAGACAAAAACAAATCTTACTACAGTTTCAAAGAGATAAAAGAAATCAGTACATTAATTAATGATTCATTAATGCAAAGAATATTCCCAAAGTGCATATTCCAGTTGCTTTTCCCCATAAGGCAAAGTCTGTCCACTAATTAGTATTTCTCAGCCTATGTCATTTCTTGAGCAGTGATTTGATAATTAACAGGAAATTCAACATCCCAAAGCAATCAATATTGATGTGACAGAGGGTGGCAAATTCTGATCTTACCTCTGCTATGGTTATGCATTCTGGATGCAAGAATTTAATCATGTGGTTGGCCAGCATTAGATAACACAAAGCATCTTCATCCACATGTAAGCCAAAATATTCATTGTAATCTCCACTGAATCCTGTACCTAATAAAACAGGAAGTTTTAAAGGCTACAGTCACTTAAACAAAAATAAAGTAGATATTTTGCAATATGCAGTTTTATAAGCACCAGAGTTGTTCATAATACCAGATCTATCCATGCAGCAGCACAAGGTATTCGCGAATCTGGAATTTTTGGTGCATCCAGTGAATTTCATAGCACAGTTTCCGCAGCAACAGAAGTGCAACAGGATTGCTGAGATCAGAGCTGATTAACTTACCAATCCCATGATGGTGATACAACATTGATGTGACACCATCAAATCGGAATCCATCAAAGCGATAGTCTTCAATCCACATTCTCAAATTAGATAGAAGGAATCTCAAAACTTCCCAGCTGAAATAACATGAATATATATTATAAGCTTGAGAAACCCTGGGATCAACTAGAGTTCCTTATGCCATTACCATGTTCCCCACTTGCACATACGGTAGTAATGGACTAATTGTACTGGACATTTTACCATTTTAATGGCTTCCCCATTCTTCATTATCCTTTTCCTAAAAAGTTTCCTTAAATCTTTAAAACTTTATTTTTTACTGCACATAAATATTGCAGATAGGGGTTCAGGAGAAATTGCCAACTATTTAAATAGACTAACAGATTAGTGCCTGAACACTTATGCTATATTTTAATACTCATACTTGCCAATATACTTTTCCTTTGGTTCCCTAAAGATGGTTATACTGTTAGACAAAGAAATGGTAAGAAAAATAAATATTTAAGTTTTGTTCCTAGGGCTTTATGGATTTACAGCTCTTTTTTTGGCATAACATAAAAGCTGTCGTCCCTCACTGCCTCCCCCTGTTATTTACAAATCACACATCCACAATAATATACCAAATTACCTACTGAGTTGCGAATTTACACATTTAAGGAGTAAATCAACTTAAGGAAGTTGAGGAGTTTGGAATAACAGGAATAGGATATAATGTACACACAAACAAATTGTAGACATGAAATCATAACTATAAAAGAGGTTCCAAAGTGAGTAAGCATGTGGAGACATTTATTAACAAAATTTGTGTTTAAGAACAAAACACTTTCTGACTATTCCTCAATTCCTCTCCAAGGACACTGGTCTCAGTAGCTTCAAAAGACCCCCACATCTTGTTTCTACTGTCCATCCTCTGCACTGCTACTCTCTCTGCTACCCTCGGAACAGGCTGCCTCAGGTGCATTTCATGCAAGCTATGACTCTAAAGAGCTCATTCATCTCAAACAGAGGTAGTGAAACTTTTGTGCCCATGGCATCTTCAACACTGGCCAATGTTATTTCTCTAATCAATTTCCTGAGATAACACAACAACCCCACTTACGCCCAAGTTTCTGTTCAGTGAGGAGTGGAAGCTACACAGCTGACTGCAAGGTCTCACCAAACACCCTCTGGTGGGGCAGACAGAAGGGGTACACCTAGCACAAAGCACACGGCTCAGCACCACTTACAGTTTACCTATGCATGTAGCTGGCATAAGGCAGTGAAGGAAACCCTCTCTATGTTTCACTAATAGATGCTGGAGACAGTAGACTCATGAGTCAACTATGACACAAGGAAAAAACTCCATTTTGACAAAAAAAAATGTCTCTGCCTTCCTTCCTCCCTCCAAAGAAACTTCTTTACAAAGGATGCTTTATCACATGAAAAGATGGGATGCTTTTGATATACTACAAAGCTGATAAAACTTGGTCTCACTGAATGGTCAATTCTTCTTTATTCCAACAGGATTATAATATTTCTCCTTTTCTTTACATGTATTGCACACAGATATCCATGTGCGTATATAAAGACAGAAATATTACCCAATCAAAACCTCAAAATTTAGGAAATGCGAATCAGTTCAATGTGAATTGCCTTCATGCAATGCCTTTTCTGGGCATGCATTACATGCCAAGATTTTTTGTTCCATCCCCATGTTTCCCCACCTAGCCACAAATCACCCAGTTTACAAGATTACACTAGCAAGATCTCAGAAGCTTGTCTACAGAGCCTTCTGTATATTTATGATTTCTTAGCTGAAATGATTTGCAATAAGAATGCTCTGATATTGAAAGGAATAGAAAGGTATTAGAAGTCCTATGAATTGACAAGCTGGTCACAAAACCACAACTTTGTGAAAACACTCACTGGATCTCTTTCTGACCCATCATCACAGTTTCAGGAAGCTATTTGCTGCAAGCTAAACACTGTGAGTAAAGTCAAAGCAGCAGCCTTACTGCAATAAAACTACTGTCTCATACAATTAAGATAATGTACATACAAAGCATAGTTGCTACAAGCCCCAGCCAGATCTAAAAGATATTTCTCCTCATTATAGGATACTTGACATCCTAACCTTAAAGTTCTTAAGAAGGTGAAGAGGATTTGTGCATTTGTAAAACACACAGAGAAGTCTCAAAATGGGTAACAATTTTTTTCCACAGTTGTTGGGCACTTAAGATTGATCTTTGGAAAAAGATGGAGGACCAGCAGGAAAATAAATTGTAATGACTTTTACATGAAAAAGTGAGGACACAGACGAACAAACAAGATGTATTTGTTGAACCAAAAGATTAGTTAGCAAATTGATGAGATCAAAAACCTGAGTAGGAGCAGCAGATGTTTTCCAACCATCTGATTGCACATGGGAGAGAAGATTGTAAACAAATCAATAAACAAACATATTAATTCTGTTTCTAGTCTAAACTTGGTAAAATTCAGGTTTGGGATAATTTCTAGGAAGGATGTCAACTAGCAAACACATTGACTTTTAGAGAACTCCACAGTTCTGCCACACAAGCTGGAATAACAGCTGGTTTGAAACATGCAAATCAGACAAACTTTACAGAGGTTCATGCTTTCATCCAACCCAATTTGTTTACAGGAGCAGCAGCATTAGAACAAGAAGTTGACAGAAGCAACAAACAACTTTGCAGCATGCCAGTAGAGGCCAAAATCAGAGTGTAATTGTAATACATCCACCCTAGGAGCAGTAACTCAGGAAAATTTCTAAAAGAAGTATATTCTCATAATTTCACAGATATGGACACAGGATAGCATTCATTAAGAATGTAATTTCTTTTGGGCAAAAGCCACATCTTAAATTATACCCTAACATTCTCTCACATTTTTGCATTTCATAAAATTGAGAAAGTTCTTTCACTGCATGAATGATCGAAGAGAGGAAAAATACATGCTGTATTATCATTAAGGAACAGAGTGACTTACACTGTAAGGATTTTAAGTAAATCAGAATTCAGTCAGACATTGTCCTAAACAAGAAGTCATTACACAGAAGTCTTGCTGTTATTTCTTCCCTTTGGGGCCAACTGTCCCCCTTGGGGCTTTCACATTAAGAAAAGATTTATCATTTGAAGAAGTGAAATGAGCATTTCTAGCTAGATGAGCTGGTTTCACAAGGTGATGAGAAACTTAACAACTTTCCTTTATTAGGTCAGCACAAAACCTGTGAATTGCTTCTAACTAACACTCATTATTTACTTTTTTCCTTTCTGTACTAATAAAAAAAGCAAAATAATCATTTACCGTAAGAATTTTAAAATCCAATCCACAATGAATACAAAATACTTGAATGTGAGCATGTAATGCATTTAGACCAGTTACTTTTGTCACTATGGGCTAAATAATAATATTGGCTGTACTTAAAACAGTTTGAAGCTGCAATTCTTGAACCATATCAAAGTTGATCATAAAGAACTGCATTTATTATTATGTATTATAGCAAATGAGTGGAACTGCTGACCTTACCTATGATGATTTACCTGTTTTCAATTCTGAGTGTTTAATTAACACATAGTAGCACTGAATTGCTAAGACGCTATATTTCACACTATTCTCAGACATTTCAGCATCTGACTTAAATTTCACCAACAGACTGCTGAACATAAAGAAACTGGTGTGCAATCTGACAACTTTAACTTCCAGTGAATCTGGTACAAGTTATTTTATTAACGTCCAGATCTAACACAGACATGGTTTTGTTTGCTTTATTTCACCGCTGTTAACCACCACAGACCAGTTTGCCTGTTATTTAGATGTACTTTGTTTGAACGGTGATACAAAAGGGTAATCAAGTCTTACCCTGTTTGGAAAATAACAACCAAAAGAATAAACTCTCTGTATTGTAACCTCCTTTACTTACACAGAGAAGCAATTCCTCTCTTCTTCTAGGTAATAACATTGCCAAGACCCAAAGCCACCTCTAGCCATAAGGGATTGAAAAGCCAAAGCAATGCAGCAGGTGCCCACTTTTTAGCAAAGGGACAATCCTGAATGAGACTGCTAGGCTGCTCTTGATACCTACATACCTAATTATACCAAATGCCATTCTATGGGAACATACACATCCCTGTCAGTCAACAGAAAGTCAGTCATTAAGAGACCAAAAGAGCTTTTGCTTGGTGATCCAAGTTGCATTATGCCTGCAAAATGAACTTTACAGGCAACAAACAAAAAAACAGCTATCCTTCTGGGGCACATGATAATCTGTGAGCAGAAGGAATCTGCAGCAACTTCTCTTTATCAATCCTGAGAAAAGACAGAAGCAGTGAATCAACCTTTTTTTCCCGGCATTGATGTAGCGTGCTACTTTTCCTGGACCTAACATTTTGGAATGGGCAGTGCATGAATGCATCTTACACAGCCAGAGAAGAAACAATCTGTCCTATTTCAGCAATATCAATGTTAATATTTGGACACAAAATATGTTTAAAAGAAAAAGCGCATTCTGAAAAGTTTTATTCATTAATGGATATCAGTAAATGAGAAGTTACATTACAGTAGTCTAAAGCTTTCAGTTTAGCATGCATTGACTATTTAACATTACTGTAAAACAAACAGAAGATTACTGACAAATTCCTGAGGACAGAGACCCCTCCAGGTTCCACCTGCAGGAGAATTTAGCTGGTGACAGTTTTCACAATGGCTGCAACGTTCTTGCAGTGTTCTTGAACTTTTCTTCACAGTGCCAAAGTATTTTGGATATAATTAAAATAAATTCATATGATTTAAATTGATTTTTTAACACCCCCACCATAAACAACCGATCCAAAAGACAACCCATGTGGTCATGATCCCTTTTGTTTAGCAGTTCAAATCACTGCACTGTAAAGATGAACTGGGGGCCAAGAGAGAACTTCCATGCTAGATGCCTAAGTTTTAAGACCTCTTGGTCTGCATCACAACCTTGTACATGAATAAAGCTTGAAATTAACACTGGCAGTAGATCTTTACACACAAATATTGGAAATATGTTACTCATAACTACATTTTCTTGTGTGAGCTAATGGGAATAGTTCTCAGTTCTCAAAGTCTCTCACTGCTACTGGCTCAAGACTTCCTTAACAGGGAGCTTGGATCACTAAAGATGTCTCTGGATCTCTTTCAGGATACAGAAACTGTTTTTGTTTTCACTGTAGCCTCTGAATTTAAAAGAAATGATCTAGTTCCCTGAGGTTTTTTCTCGAATTTATCAAATATCTTAATTACCTCCCCACTGTCTTCTTCCCAACTTCCTGCTTAAAATCAACTGCTTATCGCCTTATGTCTGTTCTCTGCATTGTGAGATTTTGTTTGTTTTAAAGAGAAATGGATCCACACCATGACTTTTCTGTTTCACTTGAACAGATTATGTTTGCTTTGCTACCTATATAGAATTCCTAACACTAAAAGTAGATAACTTACATACTGAGATACAGCAAAGATGGTGACAGTTCCAAATGAAAAGACTTTGAACCTTTGATCCTTGGTCTGCAAAGCAGCTTTAGCTTTTAAATGATGTTTTGAATAAAAAAGCATTAAATAATACAAGTAACAGTGCATTACAGATCCCCAAGTTTTATCTTTCTTTAAGGTTCAGGATGACAGTGAAAACGTTAAGAAAGTTTCAATCAACAATTAAATAGCTTATGCTAAAAACTTTGTGACCAACTCCTTTTAGAGCTAAGGAAAAGTCCTCACTTGAGAAAACCTGACTGACATTGCAAACACTCAGGACCATGGAACAAAAAGGACCCCCTACTGAAGAAGAAAGCACACAAGTCACTGCAGGTGGATAAAAGGCTTTGACAAGCCATAATTGCGACGCAATAAAAACTTTAAAATGATTTAGCTGCTCAGGTTCATGCATGAGCAAATAGTATTCTGACATGAGCAAGGGAAGAAATACCTACATTAAGAACACATGAAAGAATCTGAACTATAAGGAAGTAAATGAATAAGGAAAACACCACACATCTAAAATCAGAAAAGATAATCAAAGCTGAGTACTAAAAAGTAGACATCTGAAAGCATACCAAGTCTTAACCTCGAGGGTATAGGGACAACATTCCCCTGAAGCAGTGCTAAGTTGCCTGACTTGCCAAGCATTAACCCATTTGCATCTGTCCTAGACTATCTCCCTCTTACTGATCTCATAGAAGAGCAAAAGGGAATACAGCCCTTATTATGAAAGTCTAAAACACTAGATCAGCAATTGGGATGTGGTCTCAGTATGACCTTGTGATTGTGAAACACTCTGCTATAACACCTTGGCTCTATGAAAGATTTTGTTACCCAAGGAGATAATAAAAAAAAAAAAAAAAAATAAAAATCAAAAAACCCAAACCAAACCCCTAACCAGTCCTCAAGGACTTAAAGAGCTACAGAAAGATACATCATTCTTAATTTATCTTGTCACAGTGAGTTGAAAAATGCCAGGCAAAGTGGATGTGACTTGTTAGAAGTCCACTGAAAGACTAAAAGTTTCCTGTAACAGTTAAAACTAACGGATACTTTTACCAATACTCCCTGCAGAAGACATCTTTCCTTAACCATGAACATCCTATTCAGTGAAATTAAAATGGAAAGGCTCAGAAGTATGGCAGAATTTCAAGACCAACCTTCAGAAAAAAGGTCCTAAAGCAGTAGAGTGAACAAGTCATGAGCAGTCAAAGTGAAAGGAGTATTTTCAAATTCAGAAGCATTCATTCAGTGAAGATTTCAAGTCCTTGCCCAAACAAAATGATACCAGTTCCCATCAGTCAATATAAAAGAGGGTACTAGTACTTTAACTGCATATAGGACTGCAGAATTATTTCTGTGGTGCCCAATTATTCCTATAGTGCCCTTTTCATAGGCAAAGTTCCAATTCTGCAGAAGCAGCTGACAAACATATATACACACACACATCAAAAGGAGTGTGACCAGCAGGTCAAAGGAGGTGATCCTGCCTCTCTACTCTGCTTTCATGAGACCTCACTTAGAGTACGGTGTGCAGTTCTGGTGTCCTCAAAGCAAAAAAAGGACATGGAACTGTTGGAAGAAGTCCAAAGGAGGACCATGAGGATGATCAGGGGACTGCAGCACCTCCCGTATGAAGACAGGATGAGAAAGTTGGAGCTGTTCAGCCTGGAGAAGAGAAGGCTGCGTGGAGATCTCATAGCAGCCTTCCAGTATCTGAAGGGGGCCTATAGGGATGCAAGGGAGGGACTCTTCATGAGGGACTCTTCATGAGGGACTGTAGTGATAGGACAAGGGATAATGGGTTCAGATTTAAACAGGGGAAGTTTAGATTGGATATAAGGAGGAAGTTCTTAACAGTAAGGGTGATGAGGCACTGGAATGGGTTGCCCAGGGAAGTTGTGAATGCTCCATCTCTGGCAGTGTTCAAAGCCTGGCTGGACAGAGCCTTGGTTGGCATGGTTTAGTGGGAGACATCCCCGCTCAGGGCAGAGGTTGGAACTAGATGATCTTAAGGTCCTTTCCAATCTTAGCTATTCTATGATTCAATAATTCTACATTTTCCTATTTAAAAACTCCAATAAGCAGAATACTGGTTATTATAGCATGTATTTTGTGACTACCAATAATCATTGATATTCTGCGAATTTATAGTGAATAAATACTAAGTACCAAAATTCTAAATACTAATAAATAAAAATAAAACAAAGGATTCCTAATTAAATTATAGTTAAAATATTTAACTACAACTTTTATTTTTTTTAAGACTAAACAACAGCAGCAGCTTTGAAGATGCAGAGGATTTTTCATTCTAGTTAAAACTCCAATTTCAGTGTGCCATGCCACACTCTACCCCTTCTGGATGCATTAATCCTGATCCCCAGAAGTCTAGTGTTACGCAGTGAGAAAACACACTTTCACTTACTATGCTGTAAAGAATATAACAGCAATATGCATTTATTAGACTGGATTCATATTCAATAATTACTTCAGGAAAATGTTTTCTTAGAAACAGGCACATCCTATATTCAAATACAAGCAGGTGTTCTCAAATCCCACCAAAATAGGTAAGTTTCTTTTCTCTCGAAATTCTACTTCATCTGTTCATGCAAAGCAGCACTATACAGTAAGGTCCTACAGAAGCTTCCTGTGCTAGGTAAATAGTGATAAGCAGTCCAACATTTTGTTGGGGGCAGTAAGAAGATGATGGAGGATAGCTATTTTGCCTTGCTGATTCTCCTAAAGTCACTATGCCTGGCCCCAGGGACACACTGCTGTGTGTACTTAGCAGTCAGTTCCTCTCAAGCACTAGTGAATGCAGACAGGAACAGCCCCAGCCATGCAGTATGTGAACTCCACTGAAAACATTGAACACTGATTGCCTGTCCATCTAATTCCAAGCCAGCAAAGCTATACCTACTGTACCCAGAGACACAAACACACACAGCAAATAAGTTAGAGCTATCTGAAAACTGTTAGGGAGGCTCACACACAAAAAGGTAAGTTTTCCTTGGTGCATACCAGATCTCAGCTACATTTGACTTCATGAGTGAGAAAGTTGTATTCTCCAAATTTCCCAGTTTTCAAGTGTTTAGATATTCAGTCAATGTTTCGGAAAGATTCAATTAGCTCTACTTAATCTTGCCAATGAATTAAACATGTTTATTCACATGACTTTACTGAAAGCACATATATTCATAATATATTCACATGATTTTACTGAAATCAAATTTGCACATAAAGTCAAATTTTCTCCTCAAATTATGGACAATAGTAAGTAGCAGTTTCTAGACTTAAAATTTTTTCAGAACTATCAAGACCTGGTAAGAGTAAATGAAATACTAGAAAATAAAGCATTCAGTTATTTGCCATAAAAATGAAGCAATAATTCAAGTATTACTCAGTAAAGGTTATGTCTTGCAAAATATGAATACAAGAACATCCTTGGAGGCAAAGCAGATAGGTATTTATTGTAATGAACTTTAATATTCTCTTTGTTTTTTTACTCAGAGAGCTTCCTTAAGTAAATACAAAAGGAAGTATGAGCACCAAAGACAATTACCTGCAGTTTTAACAGAGTCTCCAGGACACACATTTTAAACATGGAGAATGTCACAAAAATAAAGTTACAAAACCCTTTTAAAGTGCTGATAAAGCCTACATGGGTTCCAGCTATGATTTGGATAACATTAGCACTCATACCACTCATGCTTTACTGAAGTATATTAGATACTAATAAAATAAAAATCTTTGAGAACACTTAAACTTCTTTTCTCTCAAAAGAAACTTATTGGCAAACATTACATTTGTTTAGTCATATAATCAACCCTGCAAATTAACAAACATCATTTACTGTTCTATGACATGCAACTAAATCTCACTTTTAAAAAGTACTGCATACGATTTAACACAATATATGACTTCAGAAATTGAACTGAGATCTCAAACATTTTAGAGCACTGGTTCAACACTGGGGGTGCTTTCAAAGTAAGCCTAAATGCAGGGTAGAAACACTCAAACCATTACATATCAGGTGACTCACCATCCTAAACAGACCTTTATCCTGAACTTTCCTCTCACACTTCCAGATTTTACACTCAGCATAAACAACTGTTCTGGATACAGTCCAGAATGTCCTTTTTGGAACCATGGGACAGGGCTGCTCAGTTCAATGGCAGACATCAGCATGAAGGGCAGAAAACTTTGTACAAGGGATCACTACCTTCACAGAAAAAGGAAATTTCCAGTGGAAGGCTCAGAGACTGAAGGACTGTCTTATATGATCCCTAGCATAAGATTTAGAAAATGACTGCAGAGGTAAGCAGCCATCTGGCAAAACCCATTTACACATGCATCAGTCCCTATTATCTTTCAGCAAGCACAGAATGCAAACCTGCTGAATTTGCACAGAACAGCACAGATGATCTGAAGTACAGGGTTCATATTAAATAGGAATCTATTCTTAAGCACAGTACAGTATTTCTCAATTTGCTGCACTGCTTAAAGTTACGTTCATCACAAATGTAATTAAAGATACTAGGTTACCTTACGCTTTGCCAAATAGAGTTGAGAACTTGCACTGCTTTCTATGTTTCATAAATGTTTTTTCATGTAAAAGAACTGAAAACAGGTCTGCATTCAAAGACACATTGTTTTTATCTCAGTTTCCTACTATATGCTATTGCTTCAGCTATATAATTTACGCTTCATGAAGATTAATACAGGAACAATAAGCACATTAATAATATAGTGTTACAGTAACTTTGTTTAGTATACAATATGTAGCAAGATTATTACTTGGAATGGCAAAATAGCTATAATGTAATTTTTCTACTGATTCATAGCTATGTTTCATCTATGATTCTATTTTATAATAATTAAGCACATATTTTAAAAACTTCTACAATCTGAACATATGTTTTAATATACTCACTGTCTTTCTACAGCAAGGTCAACCAAACACATGGAAGAAAAATACTGCACCAAAATATATTCTGTTGTACTTCCACTTCGGACGGTATCTTGAAAACACTCAGAATTAGAATAATCAGTGTCCTTATATTAGATATAAATTACAAAAAGTATATACTACAGTTTACAGACTATTTGGAGAACTGTTTGAAAACAAAACACTCCTCCACACCCCAAAAAGCTTTGAGTACTCTATTTATATTTTCAAGCCAAAGTGGGAACTCCCAAATCAAGGCAATGGCATCTTTTGATGGCATTTTAAATTACAATGCTGAAAAATGTCTGATTACTGCACTATAACTTATATATCATTAACGGAACCACAGACTGGTTTGGGTTGAAGGGAACCTGAAGGTCATCTAAGTTCCAATCCCCTGCCACAGGCAGGGACACCTTCCCTGTCAGATTGCTCAAAGCCCTGTCCAACCTGGTCTTGAACACTGCCTGTGATGGAGCATCCGCAAGTCTTCTGGGCACCCTGTGTCAGGTGCCTCACCACCCTCATCATTAGAAGTTTCTTAATTATGTCTGATCTAAATCTACCCTCTTTCAGTTTAAAACCAGTGCCCTTATCCTGTCATTTATCTTGCTATTTAACATTTAAGGTCTGTTTTCCTTATAAGCCCCTTTAAATACTGAAAGGCCACAATAAGGCGTCCCCCCCACGCTAAACAACCCCAGCTTTCTCAGTCTTTCTTCACAGGAGAGTTGTTCCACCCTTCTGATCGTTTTTGTGGCCCTCCTCTGGACCCATTCTAAAAAGTCTATGTCTGTCTTGTCCTGAGCACCCCAGAACTGGATAAAGTACTCCAGCTGAAGTACAAGAACACAAGACCACAGTAAGCAGATGGAAATCACCTACCTCAACCTGCTGTCCATGTTTCTTTTTACACAGCCCAGGATATGATTGGCTTTCTGGGCTGCAAGGGCACACAGCTAGTTCCTATTTTTCATCCACCAGTACCGTTCCCAAGTTTTTCTCCGTGGGACTGCACTCACTCAGTTCATTCCCCAGCCTGTGTTGATACTGGGGATTGCCCCAACCGAGGTGCAGGACCTTGCAACTTGGCCTTTTTGAACCTGATGAGGTTCACACTGGCATAGCCCCTGAGTCTGTCAAGGTCCTTCTGGATGGCATCCCTTTTCTCAACTGAATCAACAGCACCACTCATCCTGGTGACATCTGCAAACTTAGTGGGATACGAGGGCACCCTCAACATGTCATTAGTAAAGACATTAAAGGGTACCAGCCCTAATAAGGACCCCTCAGAGACACCGCTTGTTACTGATATCCATTTGTATGTATGAATCCACCAGTATAATTAATACTCTGAAAATATGTATTTATTTTTAACAGCAGGATTTTTCCACAAAATGCCATGATTTTCAACTAAAATTAAAGCAACTGTTCGTACTACAGATATCTCCTATTTCAGATCATATTTCAGTGCAACTATTACTGATTCTGGCTTAAAAGGTAGCAGAACGATGGCAACTTCTAATAGAAATGCATGTCTGAAGTCAAAACCTCATAACCCTGTGAAAAACAAATTTTGTTGTCAAGGCCAGGATAAAACATAAATAAAGATAAAGCCAAGATTCCCCACAGTATTTTAAAACAAGTTTGCCCTCCTGTATATTAAGCGTTCATCACACAGGCAAACAAGTTGCTCACACCTTGGACGTGATGAAGACATTCTTTCTAATCAATGTTTCCTGGTTTTCCAAATCTGGATAATAACTGTCCTGTGTAAAAAGCAAATGTAGATGCAACCTGCAGAACATTCATTCTTTCCAGTACACACTTGATTAGTTTATAAGAATGCCATTTCATACTACTTTCTGTAAGTCACTAGCTTTGCTAACCAACATTGGATAGGCATCAGAAATAACATCCAGCTTAATGTTGTTGCCATTTATCCATTTCCTGATAGACTTTCAGTTGCCTCCGCATTTAACCCAATGACAAAAAAAAATTACCTTGGAATTTCTTATAGCATAGTCAAAGTAGGTTTTCACCTTTTCCAAAGGCCTCATTCAGAAAGGTGGTGGCAAAGGAAGCCCAAAAACACCAATGCAAGCTTTAGTGTTTTGTAGCTCACTTCTTGTTTCTTCTCCATGAATTCCCTTTGTAAATAATCTTTGGGGTTTAAGCATCAACACCATAATGGTCATAAGCCCCAACTACTACATATGCTTTGGTTTAAATATTTATTTCCACTTTGCAGGAAGAGAAATACAGAATTTCAGACAACAGGACAGTGAAAAAAGCCTAAAAATCTACAGAAACGAACACTAAACACTCAAACCCAAAGATGGGGGAGAAAAAGCAATGGAAATCTTCTGGGATGTCCACCCCCACCCCCCCCACCCCCCAAACTCCTGAAATGCTTGGCTGACTCCAATTACTCAGATTCACCAATCCTTTGAATACAGAAAGTATTTAGGGAATGTAATGCAGAGAGCTAAATTTCAACAACAAATGAGGAATTTTACCTATCCTTGCTCTCCATAAGGCCATCTGTACATCCAGCAATTTGCAAACTTATGCTATTTATTTCCTTAAACACCATCTTTAAGCACCTGCTCCTGAACACCGAAGCTTAATCTATTTCAAATAACTTAAAAAAAGAAATCCTTTAATTCTAAATTACATAATTCAGAATAAGAACTAGTTTTAGGACTGCACAAGGTTATTCTTTTAGACAACCTTGGTAAATGAAACAGTGAAGTATATGTAAAAGTTTCCTGACCAAAATAAACGCATGCTAGAAAACAACCAGGCAAATTTAGTGTAATATGCTTTTGCAAAATAAAAAAAGTTGAGCTCTTCTTCCAAACCTGGTTTAGAACAATTTGCTCTGTTCCCAGAATAAAGCTATTCATACAGTATTTCCCTTACTCATTAAGACATATTTGCCAGGATACATTATTTCAGTCCCTCAGATTTGTCCTGTATCAATTGGAACAGAACCTAGAAGAAAAATCAGCAAAAGCTACCATCCACTGCTATTATAACGTGATCACTGTAGAACCAGTTTCTGTATCTGCATTAAAATTGCAGCAATAATTCTGTAAGAACTCAAATGAAATATATCTCAATAACTCATTAGTTTCAAAGTGAAAGTAATTTTGGCATTTAAATAACCCTAAAGAGAACATCCAGATAAAGCTGAGTAAGTTCTATAGATCCCCCGTGAATTTAATGCAGATTCACCAACACAGTCCCATTCAAAATGACATCTTAGCCACTGGCTACAGCTAGGAAGCAATTTGGTAGGCCAGAGACAGCTACCACCTGAAGCAGCAGACTGGCCTGCTGTGTTAGACGTACTGACTTCCATCTTCAGTTTCAATCAATTTGTATGGACAGGAACTCAGTCTTATGCTAGTCCATGAAATGATGTTACTCAAGAAAACATGGCACCTCTTTCAAAACTGAAAGTAATTCAGATTAATACAATTATTCGCAGATCATTTATGATCTGCTGGCCATAAATATGCTACTCACTTCTGCAAATGCATAAAGCATTTTGATAGTCTATTGTTTTCTAATCTGTAGATGTGGTTGTTAATAATGTTCCCCGTTGTTATCAATTTTCTTCTCTCTACAATGAGGTTTCCAAAAATGGATTTTAAGTGGATCTGTATATTGTACAACATATACACAGTAGAATCAGAAAAAAAAAACCAAACCTAAGTTGTGTTAATGATCCCATTTTCCTTCCCTGCAATAAGCAGTATAATGCCTACTTTTCTTCCAACCTAGAACTTCTCTGCATGAAACCCTATTAAAAGAAAGTCAACATTCTCCATTTCATTTGCAGTTTCTTTAAAACCCTTCACCTGCAATCTTCTACTCATAACAGATACTGCTTGTATAACCTCCTGTAAGAATGCTGTGAAAGTTGTCAATTTTAAGTGCGGATTACCAAACACAAGATTATTATTACATTTAGACTGATGAGCATTAATTCCCTAAATTGTATTGAATCTCTGATTTTAGATCTTTATTGAAATACCATAACCAACTTCAGGTAATAGTGACTGCATCTACTCCAGATATGGCTGAATTTAATTGGCTTCAATCAGTGACTTCTACATTCAAAAATATGCTATTTTACAAAATTTAGAACAATTGGTTGCATTTTTACTTTGTGCCTTTTCTTCACATATAAATCGACTGCTTTATTATGATACCACTTTTTGCACAGCTAAATTGTAGAAGCTTCACACAAAGCTGTGATTGCCATGTTGGAGGTTAATACGGGAAACTGGACACTTCAAAAAGAGTGTTACACATATTCTTACATAGTTGTGGTTTAACCCCAGCCAGTAACTCAGCACACACACCCCTTCAAGTCCTACTCATTAGGGTAAGTGCTACTGAGCAACAACTAAAACACTGGTGTGTTATCAGCATTGTTGTCAGACTACAGCCAAAACACAGTACTGCACCAGCTACCAGGAAGAAAATTAACTTTACTCCAGCCAAAACCAGGACACAACTGAAGCTCCGAGTTTCAGAGTACTGGTCAATTTAAAGTCACACAGTCTTGTATCAACCTAAGCACAGTGCAGTAAAACAATTAACCTTCGAGATGAATGTTTAATTAACAAAATAAAGCAATTCCACAGCAGGTCTAGACTGCACCTGCTATAAAGTTGTATCCATAACACATGACTTTTTTTGCACTATTATTATTTTAGTCATTCTGATTATATTGCAGTAAGTTCCAATATATCAACCCTTCTGCCAATGCTTCCAGTATTCATTCTCTTCAAGAAAGGCAATTTATTAACTGCAATGTCCCCATTCTTGGAAGTGCTTACTTGCTAACAGCCACAATGATTACTGAAAAGAGGAGAGAAAAAACAAAGAAATAAGGACTTTCACAGACACTGAAAGTCTTAAACTTTAATGTTCCATAAAGTACTTTTGTGCCTCTACAGTCTCCCTCAATGTCCAGTTTATCTGAAGCAGACTATTAAGAACATAAACAATTCATCATCTCACTATTACATCTTAACCAGTGTTTTCTTTCCACAGCCATTAAAAACCACCAGTCTTTGGCAGCCAAATCCAATAATTAAATGAACATTATGGGGATCTCTAAATACAGAGCTTTCTAAAATAATTTGGTGAAGGAAGACTAGCAAGATATTAATTAAAAATCTAGCATAGGTGAAGATTTTACATCATGAAACACAACTTACATTCCTGCTGCTGCTATAATTACCATAGAGCCAACAAGATTCTAAAAGTCTAATGAAGGAGAACCTAGCTCACTGACAACTATCACTGCATTACCTTTAATCTACCTGGAATTATGGCCAAGGCATTTATCTCCCCAACAAATATATACCTGTGACAAACAGGAGATGCCACTGGATGTCAGTAAGACTGCATAAATGGATTTGCAAGAACACCACCTGTACTTGACCAAATCCTCAGAAGCTGCAAAGGGGGGATCAGCTGTATTCAAAAACCTGTATAGTTTTAACCTCTAAGGAAATTGCTTAGTTGAGTTTGCTCAGCTTAGCAAACTGCTTAGCTGCAAAAACTTTAGATTAGAGCTATGCAAAGTAAGAAAGATTAAGTAACAGACAAAGACAGGTTTGCTAGCAGCTCAAAGACTCATAAGAGGGAACATGGAATGGTGGAAAACTAGAAGAAAACCACAGTCTGAAAAGAGTAACCCAGTTCCAATCAAGGGTCTCTTACAAGTCTTGGCAGCCTCCTTTCTCCCAGCTGACCCATGTTTGCCTGGACAACAGCGACTCTTCAGGTGTCTTATTGGGAGCTATGAGTGCACTAGTAGTTTTCAAATCCTACCTGTCCTTTGTGTGGTGTTAACTAACAAGCAGTAGTTTGTAGTCAAGTACACTCTCTAAGCACTCTGTAAAATACACAAGAATAAAACAACCCTGAGATGGACAGTAAGAACACACAGACCTTATCTGCATTTTGCAACTCATTCTTGATGTGCCAACTTAAGTGCATTAGGCAAGGAACCATAATCTTTAACACTGCAGCAGTCCATAAAGTATCAAATTATACCAATTTAAAATACTAAATATGCAAGCATTAGAGAGTAGCAGTGTATCCGTTTCTTCCTGAAAAGTAGTACAAGCCACGGTGAAGCTCTCACATAAGGTAACACGTTCCTGCTTCCACAGGTACTTAGAAGAGTTCAACACTGCAAACAATTTAAGCCCCACCTCTCTCCCCCCACATTCTCTGGACAGCAATGTTAAGGGAATTATGATCCTAGACAGGTACCTCGACTAACAAACACTAACCTTTTAAAGATACCTTTCCTGATTCATTCTGCCTACTAATATATTACAACAGCGGCAACTAAGGACTGGGAAAGTTAGCAATCAGAAGAATGGGAAAAATATTCAAGTGAAGAACAGCTGTTTAAGGAAAAAACAAACACTGACCTTAAGAGGGGCTGCTGAAGATGTCAGAAGATCAACCTGCCTTTAAGGAGTCACATCCTAAAGTAATGAATTACTATCTATTGACATTAGCAGACCTTTTTTCTCCATATAATAAACCATTAAATCTCTGCAGGATTTAAACACTGAGCGGCAGAAAAGGCCATCATGTAACACAGGTGTAGTGTAAAGTTTCAGTCGCAAGAGAGCGCCCAAGATACCCATGTGAGGTTGGACAACAGGATGGGGAAGATAAGCCTTAGGTGACCCACACCGTTCTGGAGGGACAAACTGGAAGATAGGCCACCTAAAGTAGAAACTGAAACATATGCTTCAGCACCTGACAGTCCCCCAATTTCTACCGCACTGGTGACAGGGCTAAAAGCAGTTTCTGAACTATAGTAGTTTATAAACCACTTTAAGAGAGATTGAAATAAAGGCAGCACACTGAGCTACAATCAGCTGCTCCACCAACAGCTTAGAAGACTAAGTGGGACAGAACATCTGCTTAGGCAGCAGATAACCAGCATGTCATTTGTTGCCCTGATACAAATTGTGGCTTGTGGGACACAGCGTTTGTACTCTGAACACTACCTATGGTGTCTCAGAGCACATTTGGCATGGATGTCATTTGAGACTTCATAAAACTGGAGGAGGAAGAAAAGACTAAAGAAAAGATTTCTCCCATCACATGGTTTAGTTAAATGAATTTCATTTCCTTTTCCACACTTACAAGCTTTAATTTCCCAAACAGAAAGTATCACCAATAAATACATACAATACAAAACCTGAAGGTGGACAGACCAAAAAATCCCCACTAATTATGAATTGGTGCCTCCACAGAATCACCAAAGCTTGGACACAAAAAATTCACCCAAAAAACCTCACTGGTAGGGCCTCAAGAAAAGCCTCAGAAGAGATGCCAAGGATGGCTGATGGCCCCAAAATCTTGCAACTAACGTCATCTCTTGCTGATTATACTGCAGCATTCCAGGAAGCAGGATTTCATAATTAAAACTGGAAGGTAAAGCAGCCTCTGACTTTTGTGCCAAAGTTTTCTAAGTAGAGCAACAGCTCCAAATTTTGGCTAAGTGCTCAGGTAAACAGGGTCACAGTATTAAAAATTATAAGTTTTACTTTTATTATTATTGATAAAGGCTCACAGAAATGCATCAGTTTACTTACTGTCTCTTAGAACTGGAACAAGAAAGCATAGAATCTAACAAAGCCTAATGAGAAAAAAGGAATATAGAGCCTTAAAAATCAAAGCAATACTCTCGGATCTCAATAATCCTAGAAAGGCAGCATCAGTTCCAGATTTTAATTATGTAGTGCAAAACAACTTATCTTTGCTAGGTGATATCTTGTTCTCAATTCTTTTTAAATTGTTATGGCTAATTATTATGTTAGACACATGTGCTATGGTAGAGAAATGAATCTAAATCAAAACACAATCAACAACTCCAGTTGTGATCCCACCTGGTCTACAGGGTCTACAGCATGACTTCTAATGAACTTGGCAGCTGAACAGTCTCAGAATACAATTTGAGGAAGGAAAAATTGTTACACTTAGCTTGTGGGAAATTAATTACAAGCAGAATCCTTACTTACATGTGCTTACATGCATTTTGAGTGAGCATCTTAAACACAATTACAGTACAGACAGGGCACATTAATTCACCACAAAATTAACTAGGTAGTGTCAGCTAGACCGCAGGTCTGGAGCACCCCTTTGACCTTATAGCACTTCCCTTTCATGAATTCAGGGATAGGAAAGACAGAGAGGATATAAAAATTTGTTTTTTAAAAGTATTCCTGAAAACACCTGTAATGCTTAGTGCAGCTTTGTGGTAATGTTTGAGTTGGCTGCTGAGGAGGACAGGAAGGATGGGCAAGGACACAACCAGGAGGGGAGGTACATGAAGGAGAGGAAGACTTGGCAAATTAAGAAGTTTGAGGAAAAAAACTGCCCATTTCCAGATTATAGAAAAACATGCTAAAGTTATGAAAGTGACATTTATTTCTGAATCAGGTTTTTCCTCTTTCTTTAAAGCAGAGTTTATAGTAATTGTCTTGAAAGAAGTTAAACAGAAAATATCTTTTTAGTCATCCAGTTATTTTACCTCCAAATTCTCATTTTACTGAAATAGAGGTTTTGTTCTTCTGTGACACCATCATGGCTATAGATCTTTTGCCACCTTCTGTTAATAGCAAGTGTCGTGGTTTAAGGGTATTCACAGTTCCCTTCCCAGACAACTGAATAATCTTGCAAATGCTGTGAGACAAATTTACTTATATCTTGGCTTTCAAAGAACATGCAGACAGACTACACTGATAAAGCAATTGTTTCTTAATCTCTTTCATGGCAGAGAATTAGTTTCTCTCAATTCCAAAGTAAATTGAGCATTCTTTGTATTTAAGTACCTGTAGATTTAACAGTTCTTCCCACTACAGAAATAAAGATTTAGGACAAGCACTGTACAGGAGACAAGGCTGTACAAGCTGAAGAGATTTGTCTCAGAAAGCAAACTTCTCTTAATGCTATTCAATAGACTGTGTTTGCTATCATTTATTTTCAGCAAACTTAGAACTTCTGCAAAGCAACTTGAGTCTCTCTCACAGATTTTAACACTCCCCTCTTTCAGCCTGGAGCTGCTTGTTTACTGCTGTGGAAATTAGCAGCTATGTCAATCAATCCTAAAAAGATAAACCCTCAGTGAAACCTCAGTTCTGACTCTTTACCAATTTTGTTTGGGACCCTGACATACAAAAAAAGGGGAAAAAAAACCCATAAACCAACAAACAGAAAACCAACCAACTAGATATTTTAATCATTTCTGAACACGTTCGAATAAACAAGGCTATTACATCTTTTAAGCTCTAAACTTTTATCTATAATCACACATAGAATAATTAGTGTTTCAGATATCACGACTAAAGAAGCCCTTAATGAGTAAAACCAATTCACTGCACAGCTTCCTGTGCTTGCAGTAGAAGGAGAGATTTCCACAAAAATTTGAAAAAGGAAACCCAAATTTGTTGTTGCATTTCAATAGAGGGCAGAAGATAGGGAATGACATACGAGGAACCCCATTATTTTTACTCATCAGTGGAGCATGGATTCAATTTCTCTGGTATTTGCTATTTCCTAATCTTTTCTCTCTTCCTCAGAGCTCTTCCCGCTCCTCCTTTCCATCATTCAGTCTGGCATCTATTCCAATCAGATAGGATGAAAAGTAATTACGCAGCAGTGTCCCTCCCAGACAAGTACAGGCACAGATCACTGATGGAACAGACCCATGTAGGAAGTTCTTCAGTTCTGAATGAATGCTTAACATTGTCATTACTACCTAGAAAGAAAGATGCTGTTTAATCTACAAAACCCTTCCACAACACTCAATACCAGCACCACTTTCCTTCCCAACAGGAAGAAGCTATCTCTGCTTGGAACAGAGGTTTATAACTGCACTCAATTTATTTTCTCACTAGAGAAGTTGGTACTACACACTTGATTATACATAAGCATAAAATGAAATAAAGTGTGAAATACCATTGTATTATATTAAAGCTTTAAGATTATCTGAAACAGAACTGATTTGAAGATGAACTTAAAGATTAATAGGAAGCAACTCCAACAGGAAATCATTATTAGACATACTAAAATGCATTTGTTATAATAATTAAAATCGCAATTCAAAAAAGCCCCCTTAATTCATCAGTTAAAACTGTTCCAAATAAAAAGTAATAAAGAGCAGCTCATCCTATTAAATAACAGTGTGTAACTCACTTATTACACTGGTCACTCAGTTTAATTGAATTGTGAGCTACTGCGCAAGAGTTTCCATTAAACAGTTGACCTATGCTACGTAATATTACTTCTGCAATAGTGACCTTCTTAAACAGTTCCAACCTCCATAAGCTATGAAACTGTCATCCTCAAGAGCACAGTCTATGAGTACAAGAAGACAAATCTTTTTTGGCAACTAACTGAATATACCAAAGGTTTAAGGACATCTGCAACATAAGCATATCCGGTTAATGGCAGTTCAACGCCAGTAAGAGGAAAAATAAATAACAAACCAGGGGAAAACCAGCATACTGAACTTCGAGCACACAAAACCCAACTGCTATGAAATTAGCAGGGACCAGAACTCTACAGCAGTAGAGTGATAAGCCACCAAGGAACCAAAAGGGTTAAATCAGAACTTCATAGTTGGTAAGAAAGGGAAACAAGATTACCATGCATCTCAAGGGGGGGGGGGGAAGCCAAATTTATCATAGAATAAGACATTATTGACACTACAGAATTTATTAAGAAAAGTCGCAAGGAGTTTGTGGGGTGGTGCAAAATTTATTGCGCTATGTTTAGGGGAAGAACCACAAACAAGGAAAAGGAGGAATCTGGGGTGGTTCAGGGAGAAACTAATGTGGGAAAAGGTGGGAAAAATGGGAGGAGACTAAAATAAAGTGGTTGCCAGCATCCATTTCTCCATTTAAACCACTGAAATATTCAGCATACAAGATAAATCCCCTCACCCCCAATACCTCAGAGAATACAAAGTAAACAATGTTAAATGCTAATCATCACTAGACATTAACATAGTTCAACACATTTATACTAGTTAATTAATTGTGCACAAACTATGTCCCTAAAACTACCAACTGGAAATGACCTCTGCTCTGTATTAACTGTTAACCAAACTATGTAAGGCAATTTTGCAAAGTTAATCAAATTTGGAATGCAGTTTGTTGCCATGGAAAAAAACTTCTGGTACATTTCAAAAATCTCACAGTTTTGCAATAAAATTCCAGAGCCCACAAGTGTATTCCAGATTTTCTTATAAGTAATTTTTTATACATAAAATACAGTATTTATATCTACAGCATATAATATAAAAATTATGACAATTCAAATCCATTTATACTATATCATTAAATATAAAATATTCCTATATAAATATTTTCTATGTATCTACACATAAAATATTCAACCTCTTTAAAAACAAAAGTCAATACAAAGTACAACTATATGATATGATTATAGAATACATACAATGCACATGGTAGAGAATATGTACATATGTAGCCATTAAAAAAAAAACACACCTGAATGCTATAATTTTATGTTAGGTTTTAAGTATTTAGCAAAGTTAGAAATTAAACCTCAGCATACAAAAACTACTGAATAAGCCAAATAACTTTTCCAATTTGGCAAACAGTGTAGTTTTAATAGAACTGATAAAAAATAGTAACAACTAGCACACCTGAAGTGATATTTTCTACTTACTTTGCATAGTCAAAGAGCCTACTGTCCCAGAGCTGATGAGTTCCTTTAGGACCGGAATGGAAGAAACAAGAATCTGTACCATCAAACTTGTTGAGACCATCTTCAGAGTTTTTGGATGCATGGCTGTGCACAACATCGAGCAGAACGGTGATGCCCATTGAGTGAGCAACATCAATCATTTCTTTCAGGTCATCTGGAGTTCCATAACGGCTACCAACATGAAAATGCATTGTATTATGAGTGGTTCAATCTGAACTTAAGCTGACAATATGGAACATTACTCATAAATTGCATCTAAGTGAGCAGTTCGTCTTCACCTAGTTTCCAGTTGTATGTAGGTTATTTTTTCAGCCTCTTAAGTAATACTTATCATAACCTGGTATTTAAACAATTTTTAGTCACAAAAATTACATCATGAATGCTCACAATGTCTCATAGAAATAGTTTCAAGGTTTTATTCTTCCATTTTAATCTGTTAATATATCAAATACAGTAAAAAAGATATCTGATAAAAGTTAAGGTTTCTATTTAATGTTGGATACTTCCTCACTTGAGGGACAAAGCCACATTTATATATTAATACCAAAAAAAAAACCAACATTCAAGGTTTATCATAATTTTCTTAACAATTACCTGAACACATTTTCACTCTAAGCCTCAAATCTATGAACAGTTTGATAGTGTTCCCACAGAATATACAAAGCCATGATTTTAATGAAGTTTATTATGAACAAATAGTGTACAGTTTTGTTTTATCATAAGAGTAACTTACACATCCTGTTTGTTACTGTCAAGAAGACTGCAACACAAAAGCCAAGAATAAAGACTGCTGAAGATAGATTAGCTGGAATATGCTAGGATAGCTGAAGTTAACCTACAGCCTTTTTGTTCGTATCCTATACAAAGTGTTTCACAGAACAGCTGATCACTATGGCGAATCGATTTCAGATTTAAGAGGAAGCTAGAGCAAATACCTCAGTCATTACTTTCTCTTTTCATTAAATACTTACTTGCAAACACACACATACAAGCATCCATTTCAATAGATGTAAGGAGTAAGGATGTAAAGTAAAAGAAGAGAGAAGATGCTGAAGTACTTAAACCTACCTTGATGCTGCAAAGAAGCTTGTGACCTGATAACCAAAACTGGCATAATATGCATGTTCCATAATAGCCATCAGCTGGACACAGTTATATCCTATATAAATAGAATAAAACAAACCCCTGACTTAAGGATAGTTAAAAGAGGATTCAACACCTGTAACATATCCATTCCAGCCTTCTCTCATTTTAGCTGCTTCCAACTGTAATGATTAACAACTTGGTCTCTTTCAAGAAGAAATTATACATACACGATATTCCAATAAAAATGGGATGGTTGATTTGTCAAATGATCTACGTATAGCTAGATGTACTGAATCTCTCAGTAAAAGCAGTAAGTGATACTCAAATATAACCTTAATATAACCTGAGAATTTTAACTATGCCCATCTGCGTGTCCTGAACCTCCACTTTACTTTCAGTGAGAGGGTGTGGGGGTAGTCACTGGCTACATGTGCTCATTATACCTTATGCCTTAAGGAATCCTTTTTTTACCAATTCAGAAACACTTTTTTTTCCAATTTTAATTATTGTATCCCCCCTCTACAAGAGACTTTCAGAAAAGACAAAATACAAAAACGTCATGTCTTTTTGCTCTATTTTACCAAGGAACCTAGTTACTACAGGGGGGTCAGGGACACGCTGCCTCATATATTACCTAGGAGTTCAGTGAAGTATTAAGAAAGGGAAATCTAAAGAGAAACCAGCATGCTAATGGTGAAGGCACATAACTTGCCACACATGTTAACTAAAGCTATCCTTAGTATCAGTCAGTAAGTGCCCTGATAGCTAGGAAACAAGGACTATCAGCAAAAGATAACCTTCAGGTTTAATCTACAGTCTCTGTTGAAATTCCCACCACCACTGCTTCTCATTTTTAGTTTAACCAGCTCTTTAGTTCAGACAAGATATCAGTTTCTTTTTTACTGTTACTGGTTTTAGTTTTCAATTTCACAGCTACAAAAGAGTTCTTCTTAGCAGTTGACATGAGTTCAGCAATTTGTCAAATTCATCGCTATTTTATAATTCGGGCTCATTGCACTTACTGTTATTTACAGCATTTTTATAAATAAACAGCAACATAGCATCAAATTAATCTCATTTGATTTGCTTCCTATTTATTTTTGCTATTTATTATGCACATATTTCTACCAACTATTAATATCTTAGCGTTTTTAAATACTGATGTCTTTAAGCTTGAATTAACAAGTAAAACATTAAAGAAAAGAATCTTAAAACCATATCAAACACCCGAAACCTACTGTTTATTTCACATAAATAAGAATTAACGCTACCACGCCCTACCTAGGTTTGATATTGCTTTCATTTTTGTGGTGTATCAGCCATGATGTCATTTCTCCTTCCCAGGGAAAAATTGTCAGTAAAGCAGAAAGCTTTCATGATACTGTTACATCTCTAAACCTCCTGGAACCACTGAAATCCTTCAGCAGTAAGGGAAGTCACAGGTATGTAACATGGAATCCAGATCTACCTTTTCTTGAGGGCCTCTAGATGTACAAACTACATCTCACCTGCAAGCTCAACTTTATTGAAAGGGAAAGACACATTTTGTGAGACATTGACTCAACATATAAACCTACAAGGAAAAGGCATGACTTCTTCAGGAACTCTGATAAAGAAGTAAGTAATTCTACACATAAGCACAACTACCATCCACAGAGGTCTCAGCTATGGACACCACAATTATTTTATAGTTGAGTGCATCAAAACGTATTTTGTCACAGCAAGTACTAATATTGTCCATTACAAAAGCAGAGTAAAAACACCACAGGAAAAAGAATAATCACCAATTAGAAACCGAGGTAAATAGCTTTTCTATGCTTCCTGATATAATCACCCCAGCTGGTTCACACACCCCCTCCAATATACTGGAAGTTCTTTTAGAAAAACGAATTTGTCACATTTAAAGCTTCCATGTTCTGATGCTTCACAGCAGCTGTTCAGGGATAAAAAAGATCCAGTATACTTATAGCAAACAGAAAGGACAGTCCTTTCTATCCAAACAGTTCTTTCTCTTTCCTTAAAATCAAGATTTACATTAGTAGAGCCAATTAAGAACACAAGATTTTGTGAAGATTATCTTCCAAAAATGGGTCCTTTTTCAAGCTGAAAGCAAACCATACCGAAAGCAAACGGCTCTGCAATATTTATCAAGCCTTCTGCAATTACATTTTATTTAAAATTCTGTGGAATAGGTTTAGATTCACATACCCTATTTATGCCTTTGTTTATTCTCTGTATTATTTCACTTGCTTTTAACTTTTGCCACCATAAACATCTATTTGTACAGCACATGTAATCTGAAAATGCAAAAAAACCTATAGACATTTGACAACTACATTTTCTAATAAAAATAAAAAGCAAGTTGTGTGTTATTACTTACCAAGATCCTTTATTCTAGGTAGTACATTGTATGTGAAATTTTTATAAGAAGCTACTTTCCCTTCTGGGGAAGCAATCCCCACGTGAGATTCATAGATTCTTAGGCTTTTTAATCTCTTGGGGGAAGGATGCTTATGCTATAAGGCAAGAGAAAGCAGTTGTTAGGAACAGCTTGGAAGTGTTGTCACAATCATAACTTGCATGAGTTGAAAGTTTCAGTTTTTCGTTTTCTTCTAAGAGCACAAACATTACAAATAATTAAGCATTCTCAACTGTTATAAGTGTCTAGTTCAAATTAACATTCTTCATGAACAAGAAACTGGACATCCATGATCTGCTTTTCTTCGATCCTTCTTAAATTACACTGATGTGTACAAACTTAGAGCATCCACTGTACTAAAAAGTTCTCCTGAATAACTATGAAGCTTGATTGAAAATAAAGTCAACAAAAGGCAGGAAGGTTATTTTTCAAGCATACCAGCTTTCTGCAGGTACTCAGAGCTGCTCTGCCTTCTCCAAATAGAACTTATGAATATTTCAGTCCTAAAGAACACAGTTCCACAGCACAAAAGCATCTATGTTCCAATTACTTAGGATAAAAAACAAAACAAAAGACCACATCCAAAGTCTTTAGGTGAGTACACAGTATTTCTAGATGGCTGAAAATATTTACAGAATTACAAAGGCCATTGAAGTTCATCACAAACCCTCCTCCTTATACTTGAAGGAGAGCTTACACTCGATTTTAAAAAGTTAGAACAAAAAATGGTAAAAACACACATCCATGGAACAGAAGCTAAAAGGACAATGTGAAGAACAAGAAGTTCTGGTTGGGGTTTGTTCCCTGTAGTTTACTTCAACTGGGCACCTCTCCTATTCATAAAAAGACTTCAATATTTTTTCTGACTTATCTCAGTAAGGCATTGTCTGTACCTTAGATGTCCTTGCCTCCTTTTCACTCTAGGCCATTCCAGATCACTGCATTTCCCATTACCTCACCGTTTCTTCTCTGACACAGGATCCAGGTGTCACAGAGCACCATAGATACAGGGTAGGTCATTAACCTTATATCAACTATACACTTAAATAAGAAAGTGTCATGGGTTCAGCAGCAGCAGTCATTTTTCTTTAAGCAGTAGCTGGTGTAGCACTGTGTTTTGGATTTTT
>JASSUY010027336.1:0-74547 GCA_032466535.1 Forpus xanthops | reverse complement strand
CCTTCATTCTGCTGGTCACACTCCTTTTGATGCAGCCCAGGATACAGTTGGCTTTCTGGGCTGCAAGAGCACACTGCGAGCTCATGTTCATTTTCTCATTGACTGACAACCCCAAGTCCTTCTCCTCAGGGCTGCTCTGAGTCTCATCTCTGCCCAACCTGTAGCTGTGCCTGGGTTGATGAGCTACATGAAAAAAGACTGGCAAGCTCCTTTTGTATTATAAAGTAAATCACCTCTACTACGATCAAAGAAGCTAAAAAAAAAAAAGTAGTTATCACTACAGAGCATCTAAACATCTGGACTGCAATCCTTTCACTGTCAATTCATGCAGACATTTATGAAGCTTGTCTTGTTTAATCTTTTGCTTTTCAAAAATATTTGCTTTTTTCAAAGCAATTGTTACACCGGTTTTAAAAATCATGATGCAAGACTTATCCCTTACTTATTTTAAGCTATGGGTTTGTTAGTGGTTTAACTGCAATGAAAAAAAACAAGAATAAAATAATTAATAATAAGTAATATTAATAATAGTAAGGAATTGAATGTGCTCAATTTACATTTCTAAGCTGGTATGTAAAAACCTAGCTTATATGAAACTCATATCTAAAACAGTCTTGCCTAGATTTTAACTGACTGGATTCTCTGTATTTTACACAGAATCCAGAACATTTACTGCCTAAGCAGTACAGAAGAATTCACATAGTATAATTCACACTCATACTGAAAGACTACAGCAGACTGCAATATCAGTCTGACAAACTGTGCCATGAGACACAGGCTGGAGCCTAAACCCCAATTCCTCTTTACTATGCTGTTTATACATGAAAGCTCAGTGTGAGGAGTCAAACCTATGACAAAAGAGATACCTTTTCTCCCACCAGTCTCAGTCTCATAAACAATCTCTCTACCAGAAATTCTGCTAATATTTAATGGCTATCTAAAAGAACTGAGATTAAATTTTTAATAAGCAATAACTTTAACAAAGATGTTTTCCTCAGTGAGGAGTACAAAAGTGAGAGAGTCAGAAACAGAGCATGATTTCTGTATAGGGAATCAATATATTTGTAATTAGATAAATGTGCAATCCTGTGAAAAATCCTCAGTGCATGGTCAAAAATGGAAAGAATGGTGTGTGGTGGTGTTCTAGGGGGGGAATAACCTTATGATCCCACAGGTATGCAGAACATACAGACAAACACTTAACCATGCGTGTTGTAAGCCATTGCCTGTCATTGCAGCGCTGCTTGTGTCCAGGCTGATTACTCCCCTGGAATGCAAAAATCAATTCTAACTTGCAAACTATTATTTTGCACAGAGCCACAGCATTGCAGGTTTTGTTCTCTCTTTTATACTCAGTCACTTTCAGGGGAGCAATCAGAGGCCAAAGGTAATTGGTAACAGTCAATGGTGAATTTATTGTACAAAACTTTCCTCAAATCCAGAAGGAGATACCATTCTGTTACTTAGGCTTTTCTGTTGAAACTGCTGATCTAGCTAAATGCTGTGGGAAGAGAGAGAAGAAGTAAAGATATTTGTATCATCACTCTCAAGAAGTCATAAAAGAGAGTACAAAAAAAACATCTTAAGGTCTTAGCTAAAAGCTTTACAAGTGCAGAACATTCTGTGTATGAGCATGTGCGTGAGCACCTGTGTGAAAACAGGCTTTAGAGACATGTATAATCTACTGAAATTTACTTATGCGTCAAATTTAGAGGTAAGCAACACCTTGGGTTGTTTTCCCCAATTGTAGCCAGGATGCCCAGCTTAATTTTCGCTTATAAACCACCAAATTTCTCTACGAAGGAGCCTGCCAAAAGAATAGAGCTTCGGTCTACAGGAGCTTCAACTAATTCACTCCATGCAACTCTAAACCAGAGGACTTCTGAATGTTTGGTTTTGTTTTTTAAATGCTATTTCATAGGTTTTATACATATATATGTGTGCATATACATATATAAGTTGCATCTGCTTTAATCAACTTGGGCATCCCAATTGCATAATAAGGGACTACTTCACAATAAAGGTAAACAAATAAATGTGAAGCAAACCCTGTAGTAACAGCACCAAAGAATACCCTATGGGCAAATTAACTGAATTCTGAGTGGAATTTGGAAGGTGACACCATATACAAAACTAGGTATAAAGCAGGGAGGAGAACAAAAAATATAACAATTCTTGGTTAGTAGCTGGGTCATTGACTGAGGTAAGGTGCCTGAAAACAATTTGCACGAGCATGAAGATTATAGCAGAATTCATGGATTATCTACAAGGTTTCTATTTTTTAAATGCTTTCCCCTGTTTTAGTGAGATTTTCTGATTTCAATTCAACAACCAGGAAACAAGTGTCCATTATGATTCTGAACCCAAATTACACTACTGCTGAGCATCAGATCTAGAATATAACTATTCTGAAGAGAGCATTATGCATGATAGAAAATCATTTTCTTGTCTTTTCTCAAGTCTGGAAAACAGTACTGCAAAAGTAAAAAGGAAAATTCTCTTTAAGAATACTTCTACTTATGAATGTCAGGAAGAAATAAAGTAGTATTCTATTCCTATTACAGCAGATACTTCAATCTTTCATTTGTATAAACTCCTTTTGCACACGTGATGCAAGAATAAAGTATCTTCTGTTCAAACTTGAACAGGTTCCTTCAAAGAGGGTTGAACTTGTCAAAAGCAATGCTATCTCCTCAAAATAATAACAATAAGCTTGCAAGCTAAAGTTATGACAAATTCAGTAACACTGGAATGAGTTCTGTGTTTGCCAGCAGACAAATTTTTAGAGCCTTTTTAAATGTTAAAAACTTTGTGCTTTTTGAAGCTACAACTAAGGAATGATCTCAATAAAGCAAGAAATTTCTAATATTGTTGATGCACTACCTTTTTTTACCCTTTGGCATATTAAATCAACAACTTGTGTCTCAACTACCAGGACCTTTCAAGAGAGTGTTTGGAAAAAAACTAGGTACTGTGTCTATCGCAAATTTCCCAGTACAAGATACCATGTTTCCAAGTTGTGTTTGTAAAACTATATAGTCATCACCTATTGAAAAGGCAAAAATAATCATATCTAACGCCTTGATGTGATTAGTAATTTCTTGATTCATAAAACATAATATTCAAACACTAAGTAGTGGACATTTGAAGAAATGGTTGTCAACTCTACTACCAGAGTCAAAAAGGCGAGAAACATTTGACAGAAAAAAGAGTGCCTGAAAGATGAAAAAACCCAAACCAAACATTCCTTTGACTCCATTTTGATTCCTCTGTAACACCTGATTAAAAAAAAAAAAAAAGGAAGATGTTTTCAAAGGCATTTAGCTTTAAACAGTCACTGTATTTTTGAATGTCCTCAGCAGAAAAGAGGGATTCAATTTTCAAAGGTAATTGTGTCAGATAACTGTCTCAGCCCTTTTCAGAAACAATCTGATAAATACCTAATTACCAGCCAAGTGATTTCAAAGCCACACAGCTGGGCCTGAGAAAAGGCTACAGGGAATGACAAGGTCCCCTAAAGTCATCAAGAGCGAGGGGTAGTTGGTTTGTGAATTACTTCATTTATTCAGCTGATAAAATGCATAGAAAGCCCCCAGAGAGAACAAAATATGCAGAAAATGTTCAAATAGTAAACAGAATCAATATTTAACCAGAGACTTAAAATATTTTCGAATAAAACAGGACTGCATACTGCAGAACAATTACATTCCAAAATCCACAATGGTAAATATTCAAGTCCTTAAAATCATTCATTTTTCCAGAAAGTATTTGTACACTATTCAGTCTAACCTTGTTTCTCTTAATATATAAATGTGTATAATAAGAAATGGGCTTTACATTCATTTCTATTGCAATCGTGTTGCCATCTTAAAAAGCACATCAGTTTAAGAAATTATAGCCTTAGCTATCAAATTAGGAAGAATTTATACTCTGTATGTTGCAAAAGCTAGTCCTGTAATTCCTTGTGTTTGGAGAAGTGTTGGTCACTACTACATACGCCAAATGTTAATAGAGTAGAGAGCATGAAATATCAACACAATGATGCAGAGATCAGAATCACAGATGTGAAACAGACTACTGATAATACTTCAACAATATTAAATTGGCTAAGTTATATATTCCTCAAGCTTTATAAAATATGTGTTTGCTTTGTGTAAAACACAACAGATCCAGGGTTGTAATCTCAAAAGTACACATTTCATACCCAACTCTGTTCCCAGACTGGAATAAATTGATTGGAATTTTGCAAATGCAATGAAGTAAGGATGGATCTGTGCACTTCTGTAAATCCCACTCATATAAAGTAAGACCTTAAAAATGTTACATATAGAGAGGGCAGTCAATGACTGCTGAGTCTGGAGCTTGGGGAAGAAGATTTAAACGAAGCTGGCTGCCTTTAATCTGGTGTGGAGCAGTAGTGACGACACACAGTCAAGCATAGAGGAACAGTTTTAAACCCCGCTTCTTTCAGATTCTCAGCTAGTGACAGCATTTCTGCATTCACCATTATTCACCTTGCACATAAACAGGAATCAAAGCTGTCTGAGAAGAGCTGACGCTCAGCTAGCATTTATCTCCCAGCAGTCAGGTGCCCATGTTCAGTGGGCAGCTCTGGGGTTTCGCTCATCTGAAAGTTAGGATCTGACCTCAGATCACAGCTTTGGCATAACCAGTGTTGTGAAAGTGTGATAAAATCTAGAAGCAAAATTCTCAGATAAACTCTCTTCAGCTACAATTTAGAAGAAAGAGACCTAAGTGCTAGTCACTTAATGCTAAGTTCAGGCCCCACTTGAGTGCATGGTGAAAGCATTCTGTTCATCTTGCCTCCAAGCTTCCTAGGGTTCTATTTGTCATGACAGACAGAGACAGTAAATGCTCCCTCATAAATTTAAAACTCAGTGAAATGAAGAAAGGGAATACTAGACAAAGTGGCAACATACAAAGCAAACTGGAATGCTTTCCACTGCAAAACTATGAAACAGTGAGCATTTGGGGACTGTGGACTTTTTGCC
Organism: Forpus xanthops; assembly: GCA_032466535.1. Classification (NCBI taxonomy): domain Eukaryota; kingdom Metazoa; phylum Chordata; class Aves; order Psittaciformes; family Psittacidae; genus Forpus; species Forpus xanthops. The sequence continues at coordinate 69,535 of JASSUY010027336.1, read as the reverse complement.
TTTGGAGGCAAAAAACTTGCCAAAATTCTTTTGCCTTGAGATTCAACTTTGAGGGAAAGAAAAATAGCTTGGCTTTTGCCCTCAATTAGAACAAGAGCAATCAGAAAAGATTTGCAGATCCTACCCCATCTATGAGCCTTCTCAAAGACAGAAATTTACATCAGGATTCAAAGAATATTAAACATCAAAGTTGATTCAAAGAATATTCAACATTCATCCTCTGGGGTTGCCAGTAAAGGAGAAGCTTAAACAGTATAAGGACTTTTAACCTTGCTCGCTTCTGGCTTAGACATGTGTGAAACACAAACTCCTTTGGGAGGAAAGAAGAAGATGCCAGCTTTCATGAAGATACTGGAGGAGCAGCAGAATCCCTTTGAAAATGAGACTGATCTGATAAGGTGATTATGGTTGTTAATAGCAACTCTTTTCTCTGCTTTCCTGGATGAGGCTATGGCATTTAGCTGCAGTGTGGGGCAGCAAGCAGCTGAGCTGATGTTGCAGGAGGATGCTGGAGACTGGCTGCCCTTCTGGAAAACCCTGTCTTGTCCACATACCAGCAGACATTAAGAGTCTCTCCCAGTAAGTGAGAGAAGTACTACTGCCTCTTAGTCTTTCTGGGACCACAGCTAGCGGCCTTCTTGCTTAAAGCAGACTTTAACGTCTCATTGGCAACTTTGTTCCCATTGGCTTTTAAACCAGGAGTCCAGCACCAAGAGAAAAACAAAGATTTAAAGTAATAGCATTTTGACAGCTCCTGGGACTAGGAAGAGAGAATCTGAGGCAAGAACTGAATTCTCATTTTTAATCTAATTGAAGTCTCAGACAAAATATATTTTAAAACTGCACTAAATTTTATTTAGAACAGGTTATGCAAAAGGAGTTTCCCTCATAATCTGAGCATTCGTTTGAAAGTGCAGATCACTCTCCCCCCTTCCTCCTTGATTTTCCTTTTAAGAAAATCCCTTAACAGAATATTTTTAATCATCTCACCAGTTCTGGAACACAATTTAAGGTCTGAATTTATCTGTTATAGAGCTAACAATAGCAGAGAACTCAAACTGGTAGATTGAGTATTCTCTGTGATGGTGCTCCCAGACCATTAATCCCATCTATCAGAAACAGAAAAGCTGTTCATGGCCATGACATACAGCAAACAAGAATATGTGTTTAACTTTTGTTTCCAAGTATTATTGTGGAAAAATAAATTAAAAGCATAAAGCTCCTAAAAGAAATCCTGACCAAAGAAAGCACAACAGATATGGAAAAGAGAATGAAGGGTTTATGTCTCAGAAAAGCTGCTATTCAAACTTAGTTCTGATGCAAAACTTGAAATAACACTTACATACAAAAGCAAGCATAAAAACCCCAGTAACAAATTCCAGAGTTTCAGCTACAGTAAACTAAAGCCTGACAATAATTTACATTCACATTTTCTCCTGTCAATGCAATGAACTTTCTTGAGAGAAAACGTTCAGCTCAAAGAAAAGGATTATAATTTTGTCAGAATATTTAATATTCTATAAATTCAGATTGACTGGCTAGTACTTTGAAAGGTTCCCAATTTCTAGCATGGGTCCTCACTCATTTTGTACCTGTCAGATGCACAATCAGATGCTCACACATGTATCACGCTCCTTGTAACTACAACAGGCACCAGCTATACACATATTTTAAAAGTTATGGATGTGCCTGACATAACTGGTATGACCTTTCCTAATAGAGGAACTGCTGTATAATCACTCTCAGATGGGCAAGAAAATAAAACATCTTAAATCACTGAATTCCATCACATCAGCAGGAATTTGAAAACGTGGACCAAATAACTGAACTGCCAGCTTTTAAACCTTCAGAGACTGAAGCTTAAATATTCCTGAGCTGGACAGAAACAGACAATTGGAAATTTATAGACTTGGACAACTGATTTCCTAGCAGTAAACCATAATGACCAAACTAACTTGTAATGGATGAATAATTAGGCAGGGGTAGAAAGAAAAAGAAAAAAAAAAAGGCTGAATCCACAGAATTACATATTCATGACTTAATAATCAGCTGTATTTCTGCATATTTCATTTAAACAGTTCTCTCAGTCTGGGACTTTTAGAGGTGTGACTACCTCGCAGGCATTTTGACAGTGTAATTTTAAAAAGGCTAAGAGTCATTGAAGAGGAAATCTTCTGTCTTTGACTTCAGAGAAAGATTTGATTTTCTTCCACTGAAGCTGCTGTCTCTTTGAAAATACCTGAAATAAAGTGGCATTCATTTTCTAACAAGCCCCATGATATCAGAAATAAGATGCCAGTGGAGCAAGGAAACAATCATATACTTTCTCTCTGAACTGGAAAATGAAATCAAAAATGTTAATTAGGTGTTAGAGAAAATTATGCATGTGCTCAGTGGTGCTACTGGCACTTTTGCAAGGCAATATTGCTGTTCTAGGACTTGAAAAAAGGCAGGGTTAACTTAGACAAAGGAGGACACTGTAAAAAAACCAAACAAAACCTGACACAAGGTACTTTTACCCCATTTAGCTTTTTTAAAGTGATAATTTTGTTCTTTTATTTCCATCGCCTTGCCTTTCTGCCCCCCATTTTCCCCCCTCTTTCACATAAATCTGAAGACCTGCATCCGCATAGATTTCATAGATAGGGTTCTTTGCAGCACTGTAATGCCATAACCAGTGTGAAAAAAAACAGTAGATTAAATGGTCATAAGGTACAATGTAAATTTACTCACACTTTGAGCATATGATTTATATAGTCAGATGAATTAATCAGTATTAATGAAAAGGTTCATAACATACCTCGAAGTCATGTTCCTTGCACACATTAAACTGATTCAGAGCTACTTTTCTCCAGTTCTTTTCTTGCTATTGAGAGGAAAATTTATTTTAAATCCTTGCTCTTATCTGCACTGACCTGTATCACAACACACTTTCCATTAATTCCTGAAAAATGGATACTTAATTTGTTTTCAATCTACCTTGCAGATCTCCAAGATGTATTGGCAGACAAAAAGTAGATTTGTTGAGTATCACAAAGAGAATGTTCTATAGAATGCAAAATATCCCTAAAATTTTAACTACAGAAAGGCAACAGCTAATGCTATTTTCCCAGACAAATGAGTACGCACTAGGATACATTCATGTGCTTATAGTGTAAGACTATACTTTGCACAGCAAACACTGGGATTGAAACCTCTAAAAATATATTATCATAATTAAGAAATTATTTATAACGACAAAGCCTCTTTTGCGTAACCACATGGCAACTCAAGAATGTCAGTATTTGGGGAAAAAAAATCTAATTATTCCCTTGTATTCTTCCTATTTCTTTTATGTCAGTCTGTGTGCATACTTTTACTAATATCTCTTTCCCAGTACCAGCTTCCTAACACTTGGTCAAACTTTGCTGACTGAATTACCACGAGATGTTCTATTTCATAAGCACAAAATCAACAACTATCCTGGTCTTTGCACAATAGTTTATAACATTTGTAATTACACACTTACTTGGAAGGAACTGTTTATAAACAATAACATGTTTTTTTTTCCTTTGGGCCAAGGTAATGCTGCCATAAGAAACCATTTCTCAGTTCCTCAAGGTGCCTCCTAGTTTCACAAAGACCTTGCTTATGCAGAACACTCAAACAGCTCAAGAGCCATGAACTGAAGTGCCAGCAGATGACAAATCAAAATCTCATTTTCATAAACCAAGCACTACCCCTCCTGACATTTAAAATTCTTGCCTGAAATTGCCTTTGATGAAAGAGGAAAGTTAAATCGAAGTCAGGGAGAAGGAGTATGATAAAGACCAACAAGGATGCACACTGGATTACGACCTAATGTATGTTCTGGAAGATAGCACCTTCATTAGGACACTGGGAAAAAAATGTACCCTTATGATAGCCTATAGAAAAATAACACTCTACTCCCCTCCCCCTGTAAAATCAGCTTAAAAATGCTCTCACGGATAAAACATAACAAAATACAGAATAATTCATGACTGACAAGTTGACAGGATTCTTCAAAACAATAGGTGCTGCTCTAACACCATCGGCCAGGAAAATTAAGACAAATAAAAACGTAGTGCATGTATTAATTACAGGAGGTTTGATTACAGTGAAAAAAACAGAAAATCCAGAGCTCCTGAAAAGTAACTTGAAAATCAACAGTCCCGGGTAAGAAACAAAAACATCCGGTTTTCAAATGGCATTCAAAATATCAAATTTATCTGAAAACAAAACAAGCAATCTCTTTCTGTTTAAATATTAGACTCCAGTCTTCAAAAGCTGATATTTGAGACTCCACTTCTAGCAATTTGCTGCATTAATCTAAAATAGCATTGCTCACATTTACATGTAAATTATGCGAACAAAATAATCACATTCTTTAAACAGTTTGTGTACTCTGTACTTGGTAAAGCATCTGGTTTAGTTTTTCATAATACAGAATATATTATAAAGAAAATATATGTCTCCTCTGAACATCTGAAATGGAATAAACCGATCTGCATGTTTCATGTATCACAATAGACTAAGAATACAGTACTAGAAGGGAAGTAAGAAAACAGTGTAGGAATGACACAATATAGTTTCACTGCTCTTTCATTTAGTGAGACTTGTCAGTCTAACTGTAAGCCTAAAACTCTAAATTTCACATATGAAAGTCAATCTGCCCTGCTGGGCAAACATTCAGATAATTTATTTTAACGGATCACTGTCTCCATTCAAGCATAAATCAAATCCAGTGTTATAATAACAGAATATATGAAAAGTACTTCTTTTCACAGGTCTACCTTCAACTCATAAAACCTGCAATAAATGTACCCTTTATTAAAAATATCTAGTAACCACCAGTGGCTTTGGGTTGGGTTCTTTTTTTGGCATTCTGGTAGAGACTTAATGACACTATACACTAAACAGAATAAATAAACAGCTTTATTAACAAATCATAGATAAACCTCTTCACTCCTGACCTTTCTTTTTTCTACCTAATCTTCTACCTCAGTTACCTCACTGATACCTCACGTAGCTGGTATGCCATCAGCTTAGCCTGGCCAAATTTGACCTCTTCATCTTCCACACAAGCACTGCATCACCAGCATCATCTAGTCACCCAAGCCTGTAATAAATGTAGTTTTTATTTCACCTTTCCCTAGGCCTTCCTAATACAGATCTTAAATAACTCTTTCTGCTGCTTCTCCTACACATTAAAGATAATTTTCTTCCTTCTTGCTTGCACAGCTAAATGCTCACTTAAGCTTTTGGTTCTCATTTTGATTCATTTATTCTCAAGCTCCATTACATCATATCAACCAATCCCTTTCATCCTATTCTAAACACAGGTTTTTAGTTTTATCTCCATTTAGATTTCATCACAATGGGTAAAAATTCCAAAAGCATGAAACAGCCTAAAAACCAAAGATCCTTGAATCCATTTAGGATTCTAAATGGATATGGGTCATTTTTGTAAGCACTCATGCATCTAAAGATGCAGATTATTATTAGACATATGAACATGTACAAAAGCTTCTCTCTCTGACAATGGCACATCAGCCCCTAAGTATCTTGGAAATTGGACAATTTCACACACTCATCCACTCTTGTAATTCTTCTGCCACATTCTTGTTTTTCATGCACCATTTTTTTCCCCCTATATAATTTCTTAACTTTGTCCTTTTTTCCTCCTCTTTTCTCTCGACATTTTAAATTCTGCTGCTTCTGCTACCATCTATTTTATATACAGCTTTGCCTCTTTCTCCCATAAATGTTTAAAATTTAATTTCACTTCATGCCTTTGGCATAAGATATCCTCTGTAAACCTCCTCCTCAATGGTACACCTAACTCTAAGACTAGTTCACTAACGTCAGTCAAGTTTAAGATGCTTAATACTACAATAGTAACAAAATAAGTAACTATTAATATAAAGCATGTATGTGTGTATAAACAATGTATAAGATTGCATATTGTAACAAGGATTTTACATTCCAGTCTATATCATTTGTGTGTCTTACAGTGAGATAGAGTCTTCACTGGGAATAACAGAACACCTACCAACATATACATTAAGACCATAATTTCTAATAATTTATGCACAGAGAGTATGCAGATAATTATCAAGCACTCAAAACCACAATTTTAAAGACAACCATAATAAATACAGAAAAGTACTGTTTCATTCTTTCCTGATTTTTGCTGCTTAGGACTCCCCACTCATTCATCACAGTGCAATTTGCTGAACAAATTATTAGAAATAAAAGTTTTTCAAGAGTAAACTGAACAAAAAAGAAAGTGCGAAACCATAGAAAAATAATTTTAAGTTGCTAGCCCGAGACAATGTATGTAGATCATGCCATGTACCCTGAGACAGCAGTAAATTAACAATGGTTCACAACTGACAAACACAGTGAACTACCTGCTGATCCTCCATCAGCCTATTCTGAACTAAACTTCATGTACTTAATGTCACAAAGGGACTTTCATACACTGGGAAAAACACCTTTCCCTATGTTGCTCTGAAACAGCAAGTTATGGTGTGGAGAGTGGTCCACAAACCATGGCCCTCAGCCATGTTCATCCACTTCCAGCCGAGGGCATGCAGAGGATCAAGAAGACTGCCTCTCTAGCAACAGTGTGGTTTAGAGGCTTTGTTAAATAGGAAATTTTGCCCTTGGAGTCCAAATTAAAACACATGCCCATGACATTAAAATGACAACAGCAGTTCATTTGGTGGACTGGGCTGTCCTACTCACTAGGCTCCCAACTAGCAACATTATTAGGTTTTGTTTTCTGTATGTCCAAGTTTGCAGTGGAAAAAAAAGACCATCCACCTAGCTGTTTGCTTAGATCTGGCGATGTTATAATTCCTGTAGTCACCCAGCAAGCTAGCCACTTTCTTTTTATTGGGTAAGTTTTTCACTGAGTCTATGTGTTAACTTTATAAACGCTACAGGGAGCATGAAGGACACAGTAGGATTAGGCAGCCATGACTATAGAAGACGAAGGGAGGAACTGCCACTGAGGGCACTTGTGCCAAACTTAATTACTATTTGGTCATGGTCTGAAGCCATGGTCATATCACAACTCGAACTTGTCAGAGATTCTTAATAATAATTCTCTACTTTCTGGATGAAAGGGTATACATATGTGAAGGAGCACAGCATAACGAAACAAAACTCCATCCTTAAAATATTCAACAACCTCCACAGCTAAGCTTTAAATATAATGAAATTATTTCTGTTTAAAAAACAAAACAGAGTTCTTTTATATCCACAATAGAAAATACACTTTTTCCTTTACATATTCAGCTCACACTATAAAATAAAGCAATATTCGATTATTCTAATCAAAATATCAGAGCCTATTATTTAGTAAACCATGCTATTAGAATGTTTCTGATAAACACTAAATGTGGCAGCAAAAACTATTATATCTATTTCATAAAAGGAACCCTACATTAAAGCCTATATAAATGCATCCCATAAAATACTTGGAATCTTTCCTCAAAAGACGTACTAAAACTCCCCCCTTTAATTCATTAGCTTTCATTCAACTTTGATTGCTGCTATAAAATGCTATTTCTTTTTTATGATACCGTGATCAGGTTTTTTGGGTTACTGTAAAGGAAGTGAACATCAATCATTTGTATTATTCTACCATGATCAGTGCTCAGAAGGGAATGCTCAAGCAATTTTATTAAATCATGCGTTACCTACAGCCTGCAGTTAAAGAAAAACAAACCACTGAATCCAAAGCTCTAGTTACCAAAGAAATACGATTTGCCCTTTTCAGTATGTATTATTAAGCATCCTGGAGAAAAACGCTAGTACTGAAGCCAAAAACGATTCACAGGATATATGTTTAGGGATGAAACACTAAGAAATTTGTCAAAAGTGTTAATTCAGCACATTTTCAAAGATGGAATAAATGGCCAGCACACGTATTAATCATCTGATACTATCTTTCGTATAAAGGCATGCATTCCTCTTGTTTTAATTGTTGTTAGCTGAAATGGCATTTGAGCTGAGTAGAGACTTGAGGACTAAGGTCATAACAATATACAACGAGAACTGCTTTGCCAGGTCTTCTGCTAAATATATCTTGACCACAACTCTCAAGGCCCCACTTCTGCTAAAAGTTGTAATCAAGAGACCCAGGCAGTAACGGATACTGAAATGATCCACATTCTAAGCAGCATGTCCACTTCTCATGAAAGAAAATTTGTGATCCACAAGATGCACCTTCCTTAGGTCTCATAATAAAAGGAGTAATCATGACCACAAATATACTTTTCCACATGGGATTATCACTAGTGTCAACTTGCTCATGGTTCTTCATGCTAGACTACACACTTTCTTACATATGTCCAAAAGTTCAGAGAATACTTTCTTCACATTCTTCCCTTTATGTTTCAGTGAGTATAGTTCCCACAGATGCTGAGGGACACCCAGCCCAGGTTACTTTGCACTGCATCATAAGAAGCAGGACAACAAATACTGTCAGTAACAACAAAAAATCCTAAAATTTGGCTGCAAGTCTGTGGGAGCAACAGCATGGACTTTTCTGCACATTCCTTGGACTATAAATTAAATTTCTATTAAATTATCTTTTGTCAGAATTAAAATGGAAACATGAAAGTATTCATCCACATTAAAACATAGGTTTAAGAAACAGATAAACCTAGGAAAATGATTTTTTTTTAGGGTGGGTGAAGAAATACAGCCCAAAGTCATACTACAGCACACTGCCTCTGAGAGGCACTTTCTTATGGGAAAGCCACAGCAGCATTCAGTTTCTGCGTTACCTAGCTTGCTGTTACAGGAAAATTTGCAACAGCAGTAGTATTCCCAAATTTTTAATGGGCCAAGTGTATTCATACAATCTATTTAAGCTGCTTCAGATCAATCACCATTTCCTATGGCAGTTGCCTGAGAGAGGCTCACAACCATACTGTCCTTTGCAATCTCTGCTTCTAGTTGCCTGGTCACACTCACACCATGGAATTCGAAGTAATCTGTGGTGCATATACCACAGATACTCACCCATGGGCATCTTTAATACATTTGCATATAGCACATATATAACTGCTCAACCACTTTGTGCTGTATCTCTCAGCACCAGAAGTGATTTGGTACCAGGGAGTATAAATAAGCCAGGCACAGGTACCTGGAAAGAAAGAGGGACTGATGAAACCTGAACGACAAAAGCAGTAAGAAGGAATCCATGTATCAGACCTGTACATATCTGTAAATCAAACTATAGTAAGTGTAATGTGATTGACATACATTGTCCCATCTTCCAAGACCTATTTGTTTACCAAAAGATATTCCAAATACTTATCGATCTGTAAGAGGCATTATTTTTGTTCTAGACAACCTGAAAAGGAAATAAAGAGGTTGTTTTGTTTTAACATGGGCATTTTGGCAATAAAATTCAAACCTAAATGCAACATTTATCTTCTCAGAAGATTTTTAAATGCTTCTTACATGACTCAAGGTAAAATTCAAGTCACAAGGATAGCTTCTTGGTCAGAAGATGCCAGTTTGATGCTCTGAAACATCAATGACTTGCAAGCCTAGCAGAAGGTGACATGGTCCCTGAAGTATTAAGAATAGAAATGGGAACACAGAATGCAGCCTCTACAAAAGATGCATTTAGGGTTTGTGTGGGGTTTACTGTTTGAGGGTTCCTTTTTTTCTTTGTTTGATTTGTTATTGGTTTGTTTGTTTGGGGGTGGGGGTGGGGTGGTGTCAACAGCGATTGATTGTAGGAATAAGTTTTGAAAGTTCCATAGAAAAAGTAAAAGTGTTTTCTAATTGTGGTCGGCATTGACAATTCTAAATTACTTGCAAAATCTGTCAATAATCAATCTTCTCCTCACCATGTTCATATACTCATCTCTCTTCCCCTAATGAAATAGTTAATCCTTTCTGAGACTGGATAACTGTCCGGTAGTAAGGGTAGCAAATGAAAACTAAAATGCCAAAATATCTCAAGATGCTTTGTAAGATTCTACAACAGAGTAAGCCAAGCAGCATTTTGAAGATGCAAATCAAAAGCTAGCATTAGTAAAAATTTCTCTTATTTACACCTTTATATTTTAACTCTCCATAATTTAGTGAATAACTAAAAATAAATAAATGAATATCATAAATGTGATTAACTGGAAATTCTTAGCAACAATCTTTCATAATGCCCCCTGTTGGTCATTTGCAAGGAAAGGTTCCAAGGCACACCTCACACCATCGCTAGTTCCCATTTTGCGATCAGACATGACAAAACTGCCATTGTTCCGTATGCCTGTTCGTATTTCCCTCTTTTACTCATTTGTTCAGTGTTCACTGTGTATAAGGATAAGATTGTCAGGTAGCCAAGAGCTGGGATAGTTAAGGAACAAAAGTTTACACTCTGCCACGCTTTAGCACATGGGAATGTGCCTACAGGAGAGCTGCAGCCCAAGGCATTGTGTTTCCTCTTCCAGGAAGCACCATACACTTCCCTCCACTGTGGTTTGTGTCAGTATATGCATCCCTGTGCTTAGCAAAGGAGCAAAATAAGACTAAAAAAAATAGAAAGACTTTGCTCACCCACCATCACTGGACACATCCCTCTCATGTTTTCCTTAAAGGAGTTTGAGACAGGTGGACCTTTCTCTTTCTCTCCTCCTCTGACTTTCCACATTTTATTATATGAGCATGGCATATTTTGGCAGAATAGAGGCTTGTTAGTATAGCACTGGGCAGCACAAATAAGCAAACCTTTCCCTCGTGCCCACTGAATTCTGAAAATTCACCTGAGGTTTCAGTCAAGATACTTATTTTAATAGCCACAAAGCAGAACAAAATATCAAGAATGGGAACTTTGAAGTTAATCCTGCTTTCAGCTGGAGGTTGAACTAGCAGACAACTACTAAAGTTTGAACATATTTCATCTTTCATACACATGTTCCAACTACAAACACATGTGAAAACAATCTCCTTTTCCCCCACTGCTGCAGCTCATTAATTCCGGTTCTCTGCTTGACACCTGACCAAAAAGATTTGCTAGCTTTTATATTTCAAGTTCCACTGTTTGAGAAACAAAGGTCAATGTCTATGTACTTTACAGTGTCTGAAGTAAGGAAGACCATCTTCCTTGATAGGCATTTTACACTATAGCATTAATACACATAATTCTGCTGAAGCCATTTATATCAATTCATATTGCTTTACCCTAGCCTGCCTAAAGATCTGTTACTGTACATGAAATTCTTAAGTGAGCTCAGACTTAAACCCTACCATATAAATTTCAGCATTTGATAGGGGTAATTGGAATCTGAAATAACTTACAGTTAGGTTGCAAGTACACAGCCTACTGATCTAAGAAACCTGATGAAACACTTTTAGGAAATATAGCAATCTTATTTTGATCTTTCTTATTTTGACTTAATTTAAATATGCATTAACAATTACTATTCTAGAGCTTGGATTATATCCCATATATGGAGTTGTTGCTACTTAGCCCATAGGAAAATAGATAGGGATTACAAAGACTGTTCCATATTTGTTCCTGAAAGAATACTAATGAGTTGAAAAATTAGTATCTTAAACACAGGAGAGACAGTCTCCACAAAGGCTCTGAGATGCTAGAATGCAGTGGTCAGAGTAAATGTAGTCTCATCACTTGCCATGCTTTTAAAAGCAACTGCTGTCATATTGAAATTATTTTTACTGTAATATCAGTAGATCTTCCTTTATAGTACTGCCCTCTTGCTAGATGGTCAATAGGTCACACACATCTAGGAACGTCCTTGCATCCATTTAGAATAACTGTACATAAAGCTCATATATCATGCCTTGATAAAATGCAGGTCATCCAGCCTGCACTGATTTCTCTTTTTAATCATGTTAAAAAAACGACCCAAAACCAACAAACCACCCCTACAAAAATCTCCACAACCCTTAACCTGTATGGACTTCATACAAATACATACAGAATTTGCTAATGCTCCCCCTCTGTCAGCATATATACAGCTATCCATGCTTTCATTTGCATCTCGCTGTTCCCAACAGAAATATCAGCACTAGAGTTTTCTATTAAAGGCAAGCAGCGCTGATTGATTGCTGCCTGGCTTCCCCCACTGCTCCCCATTCCAAGTCCTTCACAATGGGCACACTGCTTCGTTCCCTCACCTTAGCATGAATGCCCGAAGCAATGTACCCATATCTACACTTCAGATCAGATTTTCAGGGAGCAAAGGACCTAATTAAATCAACTGAAAAGGAGTTTAATCAATAGCAAGCTATAAACTACCATCTTTGTTATATCTGCAAGTATATAAATTACAAAAGAAAAGTTGAATGCAGGAAGAGAGATTGAGAAGCACTATCCAAACTACATTGTCCAATGCCTCCATTAAATTAATACTCAAATTGTTTAAAAGAATAGCTTGAATTTCAATCAGGAAATGAAATATTAATTGTATGCTTTAATTGAGGCAGGTGAAAACTCAGTATTTTTTTCCTGCCTTTAGCTTTTCAGCCTGCAACTTCTCTTTTACAACCCTTTCCTTCAACCATTCAAGGTGCAAAATTCTTTTCAATTTCCAGTCTATCCTGGGTGATAGCTTTAACTGCATATCGCAATTTCTGCCTTTATTTATTCAGTTTGGAATACAACCACTGGACCAGACCCATGTACACACATGTTCAACACTATGTGCCACACTGCACCTGAGAAGTGTTGATCTTAAGCAGTTCCTTAAAGAGTACATTTTAAAAAGCACTGAGTCCACTTTGCTTATACGTTTATATAGAGGGCATAATAGAATACTGAATGTTTAGTCTATCCTGTTGAGCCTGTACTGTTCATTAAAATTTTATTCCAAAGTACTAGACACACATTCTTCTCAAACTTGCCTCCTTTTATCTGTGTGCAGATACTTTTATTTGCAAAAGACTATTCCTTGTTTCTAAACCAACACAGCATTTTCCAGGAGAACTCTCTATCCTAGATCTGCAACTGGCTTTCCATACATACAAATTGACCTCAAATCCTATGGGAGGAAATATATTTGAGCACACTTTTCACTTTTGTTTAAACAGAATGCTAAACTGGCATGGAAATGACAGTAAAATATGCCTTGACAGGTGAATCTCACCTAGAAATATCACTTACTTCAATTTTGCATCATGTTAGTGATAATTACTATTTCCAGAATGTTCAGCTAATGCCTCTTCTCAAAAACACACCATATATGCAAGTACACATGAAACTGTGTATCTATCAGATGATGTGCAACAATATAAATACCTCACTGACGTTCTCTAAGCAATATATCAGAACGATGTACAAAATTATGTCAGACTTACAAATGACAAATAGAAGAAATACTTTAAGAGAACATTATTGTCTTCAGTACATCACCCTTGAGTTGTGAGACTGTGAACTATTAGACCATGCCAAAAATTGAGCTAAAAAAAATGTTGCACAGGCAATAAAAATAAAATATACTTAAAACATTAGCATTAAAAATTATTCATCACGCATTAAGTACTTACTGCTGCTTTCAAGTCACAATAAACATCAATTCAGTAATTCCATCAGTTGTCTGCATATCATATTACCTTTTTCCAATGTGATCACAGACTATGTGATCACATCAGAAGGAACTGAGCTTGCATCTTGAAAATGAAATCAGAAGTAAAAACTGAGCATTTTAAATAAGAAGTTTTAATACTGGGTTTTGTTTGTGAGCTTTATCTCTCATCTTCAGGTAGAAATGTCTGTGGAAAAAGACTCTCTTCTACTTAGATCATCAGCACTTATTTTCATTTTGTGTCCTCTTTGCAATTGAGCCTTGGGGCAGTACCAAATTGTAAGAAACTAATTCTTATATACCTAGCTAGACTGAAAATCTACCTTGCATATTTAGATTGAAAGCTGCAGTCATTTTTAAGCTAAGGAATTCTCTAGTCTTTTTATCCAGAGACAGTACCAGGGAGAACCTTCCAAGCATATGTCTCAAAAATAAAGTTAACAGAAAAATTGGAAAATCAAGAGTCTAAAATGCTTATTATATTCTGAAAAAAAAAAAAAATACTAATATGAAATGAATATTTCACGATGGTTGTTGAATTGCCAGAGCACAGTATAACTGCTTACATTTATGAAAAAATAGTTGCAAATTCAGCAATTTGCTTAACAAAAGTCAGCAAAACTAAATCATACCTAGTTTATGCTCACTAATTTCCATGTTCTGTTAGTGCATTGGATGCATTTTTTATTTTAATGAAGTTTTTAATATCTGTTGTTAACTACTGTTAAATGACCAACCTTCTACCACAGCTGGCTTCTAATTATAAAGAGCAGCTGCTTAAATGTGCTTTACCATTTGAGACAGGGGAAGCTCTTTCCCCTTACAAACATATCAGCACTATGCATCATTTATGTTTTATAACAAACAAAAACTCTCCAAAATCATGCCTCCCTGTTCCTAGCAGCTGGGTCGGGTTTGCATTAACCTGATGAGACATTGTAAGATGAGCAAGATGAACATGTGGATGAAAATGAAACTCCTGGAATGCCAGTTTGAACTGCCAAGCACTGAACACTTACAAGGTCTGTTCATGTCAAAAGGATGCGCAGATGCTTGGCAGTGTTAATAATGATGCTTGTGGCCTTGAATCATTAAGAAACTGGTAAAGTACACCAACTCTAAATTAATTTAAAGCCTTAAAATAAATCTTAACCCATTTTATATCTATGATTGCTGTAGTCCGAGGGATGGAATAGACCCTCAAGTTCCCAAATCTTCCAAGTATGGCAAGTTACAAGGACAGCATGCACAGATGACAGTATTTTTCACTTTGTATTTTAAAGCTGAATCCTGCGCAAATAAGTTGTTGTGGTTTTTTGGGGTTTTTTTTTTCAATTTTATTAATTTTAAATTTAATGCCTTTTTAAAAAAAAAAAAAAATCTTCAAGAATCAAGTCCAAAGATTTTTCAAGTAAATATTGAAACTTTCTGCCTATTAAAATCTAAGACTATAAATCCTAATGTGATTGTTCATCTGTGGTCAACTGATACATGTAATGTAGACACATATTTAACTATTTGAAGGACTGCAAAGCAAAAACTAAAGTAATTTCTTAGTATGAATTTGATCACTGTATTCATATTGGTACTACATCTGTTGAAGTATGTTGTTCTTAACTTTCATTAAAATACATGATGCTGTAAACTAATAATTTTAGAAGCTACAACTTGGAATAGGTGCCATCACCTCAGGGCTGTGAATCCAAATGAAACACACTCATGGTGAATTTCTTCAAATTTTTATTCTTTTAATCTGTTCATTTTTCAAAATAAATTTGGAATTATTGCACTGAATTTAGTCACCAAAACTTCTAGTAAAGCTTATTTAAAGAAAGGGTTTGTGTTGCCTGATGCTGAGCATCATTGCTATCCTCAATTATGCAAAAGAACTCAGGACTGCAGCAGTAGGTGATACATTTCTCACAGCGGCTTTCAAATATGCTTCAACTTTGTCCCACAGTACAATATTTTAAGAATGAGAAAGTGCAAATGTTCTTTACATACAATACTGTAATATTCCACTTCAGAGTCTGCAAGGGTAAAACAAATGATTAATACCCCCGTGCAAATTATGATTGTCTGTAGGATGTCAACATTTAGAGATGTAGATGCCAAAGAAACCAGACAGTGACAATTTCCTATTTCTCATG
Source organism: Forpus xanthops (assembly GCA_032466535.1). Lineage (NCBI taxonomy): Eukaryota > Metazoa > Chordata > Aves > Psittaciformes > Psittacidae > Forpus > Forpus xanthops. Next base: position 53,811 of record JASSUY010027336.1, on the reverse strand, counting down.
GATTATGGAACAGCTGTCAGATGGTTACAACATAGGCTATTAAGCTAGTCTGCATTTGAACTGGTGACCTAGGAGTGAAATATTTTCTCTCTCACGATCTTTCATTCTCTCATTAACAAGGCCCCTGAGCCTTTTCTTTCCACTGAATAGATCTACTTTAATAGATCTACTTTTCTTCTCTCTACCCCCTCCCCCCCCCTTTTTTTTTTAAAGTCAAAAACATGTGTTTGCCTGATTATCCAGTAAGATAGTTCTGACTGGTGCATCAATTTCAGAGACCCATGACTAGAGCAGAAGAGTTGCTGGCTATCTAGAGACTTAAGTACAACATGGAAAACGTAAAAGGCAATAAAGGGTATGTACAGTCTACTGTATAACTAGCTGAGATACAGATTTTAATTAATTTGAATCTTACCATAATGAAGCCAAGAATGTAAAACTCAATGCTACACAAACACACACACTTGTACCACATGCTTCTAGAATCTGAACAAGAAAAACAAGAGTTCATCCTGACAGAAAAGCAAAGTTCAAAGAAACTACCTATCAACATATCTGCCAAAATGCCACAGTGACTGAACTGCACCTACTACAAATAACACTTTTTATCTTGCTTTCCAAATCCTACAATATTATTAACAAAATGATACCTCCTAAAGACTCAACAAATTCCTGCAGGATTTTAGAGCATACCCAGAGGCAATAGATGTTGTAAAACTATAAAAATCACAGAAGAATATACTAGAAAGTAGAGAAAAAAGGAAAACACCATGAAAAGACAAAAAACAGTCAAAGTGACTCTATATTTATACACTACATATGAAGAAAACTAAGAACAACATTAAAGAGCTACCAACCACTTAACCCTCAATGCAATGAAGAGTGGATGAAAGCCAAACATGGAGGAGCAAAAAACCAAAGATAAACAATCATTAAGAAAGGATAGAAAAGATAACAAGCACCTAGTAGCCCCAGATCACAGCTATGTTCTCATGGCACCATTCTTAACATAACGGACAAGTAGAAAAGTGGAGAGGTGAAGAGGGAAAGAAAATTCACAACAGTTATCTATATTGAAAAGACTTGGCATAGCCAATTCCATGGATAAGACTAAATAGAAGCTAGCAGTAAAATAGTAGCACAATAATAAATTAGAAGTTCTAAAACATACTTTTTTCATTTTTTTTTTCAAGAACTACTGAAAGAACCAGTTAATGACTGATACAATTTGTTATAATCAGATTGTTTTAAAAAAACACTAAAGAGAAGTTCACAACCAACATAAAAGAACTACCTGTATAAATATATCACTACATTACTCAGCAAAGTGTCTGATCTAAAGCACACAAACCAGTCATGTTTTGGTCAACTAGGCAATTAAAATTAAATCCGGTTTCTCTTACAGCTGAAGGTACTACCTTATGTTTTAATGTATAACTTAAATGGGAATTCCAAGTGCTTTAGTGTTTCTGCAAGCTAAGGGTTAAATTGCTCTCTACTCTGAACCACAACCAAAAAGCATTTTATGAGTGCAGTAACACACTTCAATAAATGAAGCTCACAATGGATACTCATTTTTCTCCAGGTAATTAAGAAAACTTGTATCCCCTCTCTGCTTCACAATACATTGGCAGTCTAAAGTATCTTTTGTAGTCACATAGCTTGTCATTTATTACTGGATATATTTCACTTATATGGATGCAGGAAGCAGTTATGTGGACCTCCTCAACTAAGATACAACTATTTTATTTTCTTGAACTATTACGTTCCTTACTCGTGCAGAAATTATACTTTTTAAGTTATACTATTTAATTCCATCAGAGTTTCCATTTCAATTTTGGGGAAAAATGGTAAAGCAATCATGGAAAAGGACCATAAAGTTACATCCTGTATATTTAAATTCGCATATTGATACTACAATAGCAATCCTAATACCATAAAAATAGATATATAAATATAAATAAATGCTTCATTTGTGTCAGCATTTGCAGAAAATAATATGACAGAGAGTAGGGCTTCAGGGATGCATTTGACATTATTGAACAACCTGTTAGCCTAGGCTATGCCTTTAGTTGCCCTGGTACAGGCAGGTTACAAAAAAGAAGATCTACTGTTGGCTTCTGAATGAAAACGTAGGAGGCTGATCTGTGCAACACAAAGAATTTGCTAATGGGAATGCAAATTGTGTTATCTTTATAAAATAAAACAAAAACAGAGCAAGGAAATCCTAACAGTTCCACCCAAATGAATACTTTTAAGAACTGTTCTCTGAAAGGGTTCTTGTGAAGACTCCTTCTGCATGTGCCCCAAGCACCCAGAGCAATGGCTGAGATTTAAAGTATAAAATTCAGATAACAAATCTATCATTCCATTTCAAAAGCAATGAAAGATGAGAGGATTTTTGCTCTTTAGATGACATAAAACTTAACAATACAAAACATACCTTAAATATGAGAGTTTAGTATCGACTCCTACGTTACTCAGAACTCATTTCTGAAAACCTAATAGCAACCTGCATGTGGCAAGACTAACAAAATCATTTTAACCAATTATTTTTAATGGAATTTTAGTATACATTATAGGCTCAGTTCAAAACAAAAAAAATGGGGTACTCTGCCTCAAAAGGATTTCCAGCATCCCAGCTGGGGAATATCCTACACCTGCATGAGGAACGATGCTTCGGAAAAGGGAGGGTTTTTTACCAATTTAAAGTGCAGAAGGAAAAGAATGAATGCAGAGGAAATAAAGCATCTCACTGGGGCTTCTTTAAAGAGGGACTCCTGCTGATCCTGTGAGTATTGGATAGCACCTCATACCATGAGAAAAGTCAGGAAGGTCAGAGTCATTATTCATAGCAGAAGGCTACAAAAGTAAAGATTTAGAAGAGCATTAAAGATCGTTTAAACAACAGCCTTTTGTTTATTCAGCAAAATAAGGGCAGTCTTATTTCCACATGTAATCACTTGGAGACAGATTTAGCCCTGCACTTCACAAGTTGCATGGGGGCTTGTTTTAGTTAATGAAATATGCCCAATTACCTGCCTCCTGGATTTTGTTTCATGCACATCTGATGTAGAAAATCCGCAAGTTTCCAATTCTTATAATGTCACACATAGAAGGGGGAAACAATAGAATTTAGATTTCTACTATTAACATCTTGGCCCATAAACTTGTTTAAAATGAACATGGAAGAAGCCATCCCAGAAAAAATATGGATCACATGTCATGCCTGCAGTCTTCTAGTTTGTCCTGGTTTTAGCTGAGATAGAGTTAATTTTCTTCTAGAACTACAATACAAAGGGTCTGTGCAAACTTTCTCTGAGAAAATAAAGTTAAAGTAGAATCACAGCTCTGAAGGGATTACTTTTTTAACTTTTATTTTAAATTATTAAGAACTTGATATGAAGAATTCATTTAAAGTCATAATATAAAAGCTGAGCTTATATATTGTTCCACTGCTGATCTTCAGCAGGTTTTTAGATGTGCATCAATTGAAGATGAATTTGAAAAGAATAAAAAAGTTATATAGCTGTATGAAATAGAGATATAGCATGGTCATTTGTGAATACATTAGGCCTGACCTTAAACAGGTGGAAATCTCCAATGCTTCATTTTATACCGGCTGAGATTCTGACCTATTGAAGTTAAGTGACATTTCCCATCAATCTTTTATTTATTTCACATCCATTGCCAATTTTCTACATGCTGTATGAACTAATGTGAACCATTTATTAGCTGCTGCACTCAAGAGTCAGAATGATGACATTAAAATAAAGCAAGAGAAACTTCTGCTCTTTTTTTTCCACTTTTTTCCTACCTTCCATATAATTCAGAACTTATTCTGAATTATAGTATTCAGACTCTTATTCAGAACATGGCAATTCTTCCTGCTACTATTCAGGCTACTTTATCTTATTCCAGTAAATAAAACAATCTGAAAATTACAGTGCAGAGTGCAGAAAGACTTAGAGATTAAAGATAATGTGATGGTGATCTAAAGCAGTGAAGAAAAATTGATTTATATCGCAACAAAACCACTAGTAATGGGTTGCTTCAGTAATCTGGCACCATGTTACAGAAGCCTGACTTGCCTTACACATCAAAGCAGAGGGGGTAAGGTTTCCTGGAAGGCTGTTTCTCAGCTGAGGTCAGGTGGTGGAATAATGTTGGGAGGCTTGGCTGCTTCCTGTAGTCACACTTGTATAGAGTTTATATGCTCTTAAAATACAGGTTTTTACTTTAATTTCCCAGGACTGAAGATACTGCCTTTTATTTGTGATAAATTATGAGATGACTCCTTCATATGCAGAGGGTTATCCTATGTGGAATACAGCAGTATAGAGTAAAGAGAGTAACAAGGAAAAGAACACAGAATAAAAAATTATAAATGGGAACTGCTGACGAAATATAGACTTTATACAGTAAGAGAAACAGCCATTTTCTGCAACAGGTACAAGAAGTACCCATTTATTCTATAGAAAGTTCAAGTTAAAATGACTGGGCAGCACACAGCTGTGCAGCAGCACAGTGCTGCACACTGGGAAGCTGAAACTGAAGTCTTAGGTGCTTGAAATTGAAACTGCTCTTGCTAACACACTCAAGTAACAGAACCAGTACGTAATCCTTGCATTACACCACTGGAGAATGGTACACACAGTTAATTTAGTGATGCATGCACTTTTCTAATGCATTCACAGCTGCTGAATACTGTACTTTGAAAATAACACAGACTGTGGTGGGGGGAAATAGGACATTTTGACAGCTGTGAAGGAAAATATCTATTGTCTTAAGTATCTATTTTGGGAAGAAGTCACCCTCTGGACACATCATTGCTCATTGCTCTCCAGTGACTATTTTCCCAAGCTGTTAGAGCTTACAGTTAAGTCTAAGCTGAAGATGACTGACTTGGGATGGCAGAATCCTTCCCACTGTGGAAGCTTGGTTAACACTTCAGTATGGTTCAAAACTGGAAGGAAATAAAACTGCTCTTCTCAACACTTCCAGATGCTGTATCTGACATGCAGCCTGCAAGGGAGTCCATCAGAAAACTGTTACACCAGACTGTTTTCTCCTCCCTTCTCTGCATATCCAAGGCTTTGCTCATTCCCAGTCTCTTCCTCGTTGTCACTCATCTGTGACTTCACTCTCCATCTGTATTGCCATATGCTGAGTGGTAAGGTCATGTCAAAATCTTATCCATAATATTAAAAAAATTGTTATGTAGCAGCTTTGGCAAAAAAGATTTAACAGCAGCATAAAAAAATAAAATTTCCTAAATCCCCACCCAAATAAAAAAAAAAACCCTCAGCCATTCTGCTTGTTTCCAAGCTCTTCGTTCTCAAACATCAAGACTTAGGATTAGTTTAGGGTGCTTTTGTCAAATCTGATAAAGAGCCGTTTCTCTTCTATATGTTCCCATACAAAGAAATAGTAGCCTATAAGGTAATTTTTATAGTAGCCAAACACAGACAGATAAAGAAACCTGCAAAATGGCTAAAGTAAACTATCTTCCAAACAAAGGGGTTCTCTCTCTCTGTGTCTCTCATTACTACTTGACTTACCACTGGCATCCTTAAATACCCAACAAATTGGTGGTAAAATTTATGTTGATACCAAGAACTCCAATGCCCCTAAAATTGCTGACTTTGCGCAGGATGCTACTTCTCATGGGTGATGAAGCAAAGAACACCTTAATCTGCACATGTCAAGATAAGTAAAATTCATGTTAGCCATTGAAAAACAAAACTACTGGTGCAGAAGGTCACTAACACTTCAGGCCAAATGCTGGACTAAGGATATGATCCTGCAAACTGTACCTTGACAACACAAAGTGAGTGTACAACATTCAGAATATATGAAAACAAGTGAAGATAAGCCCTTGTTCAGGGCCTTTTGCATGAACAGTGAGTACTATCCTGCAAATTTATTATTGCTCTGGAATTTTGAAATTAGGTTACATTAAAACTGTACTTATTCCTCTAATAATCTAAGAATTTTATGTATAGATACTCTGGAATACCAGTACACCAAAGCATTTAACCTTGTGCTCTAACTATCTCTATGCAGCAAGCATCTTTGCCTCAGATTAAAACTTTATAGCCTCTAGGTAATACACAGCAATGGACAAAGACAACAGATACCGAAACTATATGCTCAGGGGATAGTTTCAATGCCTATACAAACTAATATTAATACTTGAAATTATATCGGTTCACATAATCTACAGCTATGTAATTGCAAAATAAGAGGGTAGAAACTGCTAAAGTAAAAAAAAAAAAAACCAAAACAACTAGAATGTGTCAAAACAGAGGATTCTCTACCTTTGTACCCTGACACATCAGTCAGAGGGGACAAGGGACAAGAACACTTCAGGTACACACACCTGCTTCTTTAGCATGAGTGCTAGGTCCTAGCACCTCCTGGGTGAGGAGGTTCCTAAGTCTGAAGTCAAACCTGCACCTTTAATCTTTATTTTTGGTATAAATCTTTCTTTTCCTAAATGTGTTTAATCAGTGATTCAATCCAGTTTGGCCACTGCAGCATTTGCCAATATGATCTGCATGCTGTATGAAGCAGTTCCTTTGCACCTCACAATTGTAGCGGTTAAACAGAAACACCAGATTCCATGAATCAAACCAATATTTGTTTATTTTGGGGCTCCTTATAAGCAGAAACACGATTAGTTGCTGACACCAATGCCTGGAGGTAGGTATGAATGATGCAGGGTGGAGCTGGAGTGCTTGCACAGGCCAGTTGGGGTGCTGCTCGGTGGAACCAGAGGCATTATGCCATTTGTGGCGTTTTATAAAGCTTCATGTGAGAAGCACTAAACATTTACACTTCAGATCTTTTCAAATGCCTTGTTCATCCGTTTGTAACACAAATCTGTCTATTCCCTTAGCAGGTGGATCTAAAGGACAGTATGGTCAGTTTTTGTTAATCACCCTCCTGCTGCTTTCAATGTAAAGGGAAGGCTGAAGCACTATACATTGATGTCGCCTCAGATCTGTAAATGGAGATAGTAAAGCAGGTGTCCCTGCGCCACTCGGTCTCTACAGCTGCAGACTAGAAAGCAAGAAAGCATTGATATTGATTACATTATTTTTGGTTTTCCCATGGGAAATAACTTCTTCCAAAAATACTTGGCTTGAATTTGTTATCACAAGCTACAGCTCTCCAGAGAGAGGAAATATCCTGGAAATTGAAAATAAAAAATTTAAAGACTGCCTTCAATGTTTCCTCTTAGTACCCCTTGTGAATTGCAGTTTTGCTGCAGTTAGCCTAAAATTATCACAGAACTGGATAAGAAGAAAAATCCTAAAATTCCATGTATTAAATAACACAAAGAAACAAAAAAGTACAGATAAGGCAGGAAACTAAAACCACAAATGCGATTCTACAATTAAGAAGCCACTTTCAAGCCTTCATCTGCAGAGCCCAATAATCACCAAAAAGCTGGCTGCAAGCTGCTCAACAGTGGGTATATTCCCAGATATTTCTATGGCAGGGTTTTCACTTTCTTTTTATATAATTTTAAACACCAGGGCTGGCTAATACTAATGAAAAAAACATGGTGAGGCAAAGGGGGTGCACAGAAATCACATGGAAAGCACAAGCCAACAGGTTGTGGAGCTTTGCAATCATAAAATGACACATTATTTATGAAATGCTGGTATTCAAATTAAGGGCTAGCCTCAATTTGGAAAGAAAGAAGCCTAAAAGCTATTCTCAGTGTTAATATTTAAATTGAGCAACTTACTTTGAAGTCTTAAGTTACTATGAAGCTGTAACACTGAAGTTCCAGTTTAAAAAAAATTCAGAAATGGTAACCACAGATCTGTGAACAAGCTTTATTTATCTTCATGAACAGCAAGTAATGAATAAACCAATTGTGTCTTAAGACTAGATTTATGGAAGTTTGTTACTTTAATTAGAACCCCATCCTGTGATTTTAGGGTAATCAAGTAGAACAATTTGAGATTTTCTTTGATTTTTACCCTTTGTTCAAGAAGTAACATTTTTATGGGGGACTGGGCAGATTTCAAAGGCAGAGGCAGATGTCAAAGGCAGTAGAAGAAGGTAGGATTCCCCTCCTCTTTCAGGCATTTTCAGAAGCAGTTGGTCCAAATGTGCTCCAAAATCGCTTTGTATGCAGATTATCACTCTTCATCTACATACGGAAATCTTTCCCTCAAATCTCACAGTTCTCATGCACAGTAGCAACTCAGAGCTATACCTTTGATTACATTATAAATTAATATTTGCCTTCAGCTTCCAATCAATAGGAAAGAGTATTTTGTCAAAAGGAGCACCATTGCCAATACTTGAGCATATTCATGAGGGCTTAGCAGTGATTACAGTGCTCAGGCACACACCACAGCAGAGCTTCTTTCACCCGTGCTTTGTGTGTGCTGCACCTTGCATCTTTTCTGGAGATTTTCCATAGGCTCTAATAGCTCCCAGTAGGCCTCCACACAGCAGACCTCTGCACAGCTGGGAAGTTGACGTTGCTATGGAGCACCACCACCATTACTGAATAAAGGTGCAAAACAGTGCATTACAGCTGACATGCAGCTATGGAAGGCATTAAGTGTCTTTACTGAGCTGTCACTTAGAGCCCTGTGGGAGATCAGAGACAAGTCATGGGTCCAGGAAAATAATATAGTGCATTAGCAATAACTGTGACAGAAAGCTGAAGGGGTTACTCAGAATTAGTTATACCACATATGGTTGTACTTGGCAAAGGATGACTGAACTAATATTGACTGTATTAAAACGTACGACTCTGCTCTGGCCATTCAGAAACTTTACATTATTGCTAAAGTGACAATCTGAAAAGGGAGCTATTACCTCTATTAAACAAATACATACTTACATTAGCCATTAGATGCATATATAAAATAGACATCTATGCATACATGCCTGTTAACTTCATCTATATGAGAACTGAGCCAAGATCTCTTTTCAGACTTACACATGCCAGTCTTATTCACTGCCCTGTGAGTTTTGAATGCATATCCCAATAGCACAGCTTATGCTTTATAAGCATATACAGTAGCGCTCCTTATTTTACATTTCTGACACTCGCTTCTACAACTTGGGATATTTCCAGTCAGACGCAAATTAGACAACATTATAATCCATTAACTGTTCCTGATGTTGTCAACATCTTCAGTTCTTAGAGTTACTCATTCTAAAATATATTTATTCATTCAATTTTTTGAATAGCAGATTAATATGAGTTAGCCAACAAAGACTTGGCCCTTTCTCCCCCAGATTTCTCAGAGGTACACTATCAACAGGTAGGTGGCCGGAAAACATCCATCAGTTACTGCTTGGTATAAAAGAAAGCATCTTCTTCTATTAAAATGTAATTTACAACTTTGAGTAACTCCTTCCAGTTAAACTATCATATCCATTTTACGTAAGTTTGCAAGTCTCTCACGAAATAAAATGCTACACTGGGATTTATATGCAAGTTTATATTCATCATACACATACACACACACATATGAAATCCTAATTCTTTTTTTTTTATTTCATTCTGTGCATTTATTGACTATTAATACCTTAGAGACAGAGAACAGGAAATTTTTGAGTGACAATTACAGCTGTAGTACAGGTTATCTTAACATATTACAAAGTTTTATGAGATATGAATTCAACTGAGTAGTAATAACCTGTCACAGTGGAAAACACACCTTTAGGTCCTGCTTCTGATCAAACCGAGATACTGCCCACCTCCTATCATTTCTGAGAGCAACACTGTCCACATTCATTTACTAACAATTACTACTGTAGACCACAAAACAGTACAATATTAGATTATCCATTAACGATTTTATGGTATTCAGGTAACATTTAGATGTACCTCCTGGATCAGAACCTTTTCCACTGCAACACATGCAGTAGAAGTGAGAGTTTTAGCTCCCAAAGATCCCCAAACCTTTTCTTTTTTAGAGAGAATTCCTGTTTACTTTCATTGTGGCTGAGTATTATTTTATGTCATTATTAGAGAGTGCATTACCTGAAAATGCAAAGCAATTCTTACTACAGCTTTTGACAAGAATCACGGAGTTAAGGGGCTTATTTTAAACCTCAGTGAAGTGGGGATATTTCCTTTTACAGTAAATTACTTCCATTTTATGGGTCAGCTGACTAAAGCTTTGTGGATCTATGGAAATGTAGCCCAGTTCCATATTTCTCAGCTATCAAATCAAACAACATGGAGTTAAATTGGATCACTACTATGAAAAGAGCAAGTTAAACCCAAACTGATTTAAAATTAGGATGAGCTTAATTTGATCTTCAGCTAAACTATTGTGAAGACAAACATATATGGAAGTTTTAAAGGAAAATGTTCTAAGTAAACAAACTCAAACATTTAAGTTATGCTTAATGAGTAAAGTCTGGTTCAAAGACAGTGGCTGAGTTCTTAAAAGAATTCCTAAGTTTAAACAGAAATATAGTAGAGGATAAATTGTAAGGTATTACATACTTAACGGAGGATGAAGAAAGCAAGCTCTTCACTTCTCCAGGAAAATGCATAGTTCCTTTCAGCACTCCTACCAGAGAGATATAGGTGGTATTTCACATCTATAGCTGCCTGTACGTTAAAAGACATTTTCATATCCTGGCCAAGCTTTCCTCTGTTATTTATATTTTGCCCATTGTTTGGCTCCATTCTGTTCTATAAAAAGACCTGCTAATGAAACTTTACGCATATAATTCATGGAGTGCTGGCTTTCAGACTACGTACAAAGCAACCTTATCAACTATTACCTAAAATCAGTTAGATTTGACTGCTGAAATACAGAACAGATCATTTCTGTGATACAACCACTTAACATTATATACATGAAATTCACTTACAAAAGTAGAGTTTGGATTAATATTAACTGTGAAGGTGTTGCTGATTTGACACCATGATATTAATGTCTAAGTAGACAGTAGCTCTGGTATAGTGAATAGGAAGATTATAATAAGTACTTTATTACGTTTTTGATGATTCAATAATCTTAATACATGCTTTGAAGTTGGTTTGTATTTGACTATCAAGAATTAATACTTTATATACATTTTTAAAGGAACTTTTTATTTTATATGGATTTGGGGTGGAACAGAAAAAACATCTTTTGAAAATTCTAAACAGAGATTTTCTAAAATGTTTAGAGGAAGAAACCAAAAGTTACACAGCAGTGAACTTCTCTCCTGAAGTAACATTCTCTTTCTGCCAGTAACATAGTTTAAGTCCACTGCTACCAGGCAAATGTAGCTTTTTGATAAATTTGGGGGGTTATCTGCAAAATACCCTTATTTTAGGATTTCGCCAAATCATTCAAACACTGGCGGAAAAAGTAACAGATGCCCATTAGCATAACTGACTGCTCAAAAAAAAAGCATTAATGCCTTATTACTTATAACATATTCACCCAAATGTTTCATTAACTTTGTAATGTAATATTAATGAGAAGGATAACTAAAATTTCCTGGACCCAGCAACTGCAAACTGCCAGCTAATCATTAAATCCCAGCTCTCCTTTCACTTAGTTTCGTCTGCACAGATTCTTCACAAATTCCCATTCACAGATGACAAAAGAACAATTTGGGTTACTTCAAGAATTAATTAGACATTTGTATGAAAGCCACTAGAACAACTGCTCCTCCTGCGAGTTCATAAAGCTGTTTAATTTGGTCTTGTATTTTCATTCAGAGAAGCTGGCAACATCACAATAAAACACAGCATGCAGAGAGAGTAAGCCAAATTTCTTACTTAATTGTTCACTTTCATTTACTATGCTCATTTAAAAGAGGCAAGCACTAACACCTTTTAACCTCGGCAGTGACACAGCTGGGGCACTCTTCACACATAAAATAGAGTGACTTAGAATAATGTACCCCTTGTCAATCTGTAAAGAGTATTCAGGTTGAGATTTAAAGCCTGTACTTGCATTAGCAAAAGGATGAAAACCCCTCTCTTGTACAGTTTAGCTTTTATTATGTTTATATCTTAGCAGCTAATTGCCTGAAGAAAGGAAAAGAAACACTGAACAGGGAGTACTGAAATGTGTATTAAATGCTGCAGAATAATAAGACAGCATATTTACTGATTTCTTTTTCTTAACATCTTTGCTTCACCGAGGAGTTAAATCACCATTTGAATTATGCTCTTTCACCAAAACTGTCTTTATAAAGCTGCTATTGAGCAGAAGTAATAGATGGACTCCTATAAGGGACACAAGGCAGATCAGATTTCTGTATTCAGCAAAGGTATTCCACAAGAAACTTGGCTTAGCCATGGAAATAATGTCACTAAAAAGTCATAGTGTGCCCTGTGGAGAGCTAATCAAGGGTGGAGATGAAGATAATCCTCCCTCTGAACAGCAGCCCTGGCTAACCATAGCTAAACATCTATTTCTCACTACTTATGAAATATTTTTTCCCACTCTCCAGCTATGGAGTTGGAGGGCATGAGTGCAAGTGCATCCTTTTCACCTTAAACATGAAAGTCCTTGTAAGATTTTTAAATTCACTATCTGCAAAGGAAGATGTAACCACTCAGACTTACACTCAATGGAAAAACTGGCTCTCTAGCATACCAGCACTGATGTCCATCTGTCAGCATGGCACTTAGCCCATACACAAGGTGGGACGACAGTTTCAATAGGGTGTAGGTGCCAATTAAATACAAATTTAGAGTGATAGCCTGCAGAAGACAGAAAATAGCATATATTCTGTGAAGAGGCTTTTCCGATGGTAAATACTGCCAAATGCTTTATTATGAAAGATCATTTATGTTTATGATAGCAGGCATTATGACTTGGATCTAAATCCCATGAAAGTCAAAGTAGCCCTCCAAACACTGCAGAAAATATACATATGTAATATCTGTCAAAGCCTGCTCTTACCAGCTTGAATAGCAAGACTATTTAATTCATATGGAGAACTAAGGCCTTAGAGAACATGCCTCCTTCCAATCAATCTACACAACAGTGAAAACTCTGAGCACAGAAAGCACTAATTACACATGATTGACAAGGTAAAAAGAAAGAATGCAGTGCTTATCCTTAAAAAATAAAAAGTAACAAAAAGCCAGAAACAAGACAACAACCAACATAAAGCACGCACACACACAAAAAGCTTGGCTATTTGTCACTGTTTTCCTCCCCCATGGCAAACAGTTTGCAACTAAATAACATTGATCCCAGCTACCTCCCAAATCATTTCTGAAGTAAACACATTACCAAGATAACAAAATCTGGAATTCAACATTTAATCTTTAAAGAATAGTGTACAAGGAATTAAAAAAAAAAGTACTATTAATAATTTTTAAAGTATTAAAGTTTACAGATGAAGAAGATTCTCAAACTTCCTTATAATTTTCCTCCAACCTGTTTCTTCAGCCTTTTAGGGTATGTTCCCTCCTGCAGAACATATTTCCCTAAGATAAAGCAAGATGAAAAAAAGCACAACATAAACCCCAATAATTACTGTGAACTGCAAGATGTAAGAAGGGAGGAGCTGCAAAGGAGGAACTGAAAAGGGCAGCAGCCAAGGACCAGCTGATACCAAAGAGGTCAGACCTCACAGGTGTGAAATCCAAACTAAATACTATCAGAAACTGATGAGAATGGGACAGAGACAGCAATGGGGTACATTGAACATCCATAACTGCTCTGGTTTTGACCTGAGTGATGGACTGTTGTGCTTTAGAGTGCCTACTGCTTCAGCTGAGCTTTCAGAGCTCTTCAGAGTCAGAGTTGGAAGGAGATGTAGCCTGTAACAGGGTTTTTCTTCCCAGGAACATGGACAACATCACACTAGGCTTTCACAAACACAATGACCCCTCTAAAACCAACCAAATCTTCCTCACATAATTTTCTTCTTGCTTACAATCTCATACCTAACACTCTGCATGCCAGATGCATGCCTGACAACCTCCTATGTTTACAAATGCTGCTGAACATACAGATAAGCTGTTCTGAAAGTTTTCAAGAGATACTACCATGTTTTATGAAGCACATAAATGGATCCTGCCATTTCAAATGGAAATACATTGCACAGGCACACTGTTACAGCATGGGAGTTGAATGTCTTGGTATTAATACAGTTCATATTGCTTGTTTCTGTGATGTATGGCATACCAACAACCTTCCCCTTCCCAAGTTTTCCTTAAAGATATGTCTGAGCAGGGAAATAACACCTCATTTCCAATGCCTGTCTTTGTTCTGTCAGAATTACAGCATTTCAAAGTGTCAAATTCAGCTATCTGGCAGATTTCTGCCACTACAAAAGACGACTTTAATTTTACTTAAATAAGAAGGGTAGACATTATTAACAAGAGACAGAAAAAAAGTGATAAAAAACCCCAAGCAAAATAATTTGCACAATGTCTTCATATAGCACATTTACTAAAGTGCTCAACATTTTTATTAATTCATGCTAGGGATTTAGCTAGTTTCTGTGGTACAAGGAACTGAACTGTACAAGGGAGTCTAAGCATCTGTCCTGCATTAGAAAAAGACAAGCAGATTTTCCAGAATGCTTGGCATCAGGTGCTTGTATCTCTAGCTACAAACTTGGATTTGGGTGACTTTTCTATTCAAATCTTCTCTTAGAGAAGCCTTGAAGCATGAATATTTGGGGAAAAAGATAAATAGGCTCATTTTCCACTTTCCCTCCTATAACATCATCCCCATTCCCACTCTGAAAAATACGAACTGTTGCACACTTTCTGTATGCTGTTTAATGCAATCTCATTAGGGTGACAGGAGATTATGGGGTGGAGGAATTGCAATTTGACTGCCAATTCCTGCAAAAGACATTTGTAAAGTCACTTTAGCTGAATTAATAGCTAAAAAGCACAGAATGAGATATCTCTTAACAGCAGTACAGAACCTAAGGTGATACTCCAAGTAATTTTGAGCGCAAAGCACAAATAATCATGCTCTAGACCACACAAGAGCTTTGCAAAAGAGAAACAAACACAGAAGCTGTCAGACACTGGAATACAAACCAATGATGGGTACCAGAAACAGCAAACAGTTAGTAACAAAGAGCTATACAGATACAATGCAGTCCTTCAGCACAGCCTAAACAGTGTACGTCTTCAAATCTCACAGTGAACTGTAAAACCAACAGCCCAAGACTGAAATTGTCTTACAAGTGCAGCTATCCTTGCATTCCTTGCAATATAAAACAGACGCTTAATTTAAACTGCTAAGACCTGAGACAGGAGAAGAGCTATTTTCTGATTTAATAGGATTCTAAATCATTAAAGCTAGTTAAACTATAATGACAGAAAATATTAGTTGAATCCCTAGTGTTAACATACAATGACAAATATAGAACCTTAAAGAGGATTAAGTTTATGCTTTTACCTTGCCTAAATGGGAGTAAGAAGTTTGGAGAACACACATAATTTTAGCATTCCCATGCTTACATTCCCTCCTTTTTTTTCCCCCCCCACCAAAATCGAGACCTAAAATTGTGGGAAAATCTATTTTTGTATATCAAGAACCCTTTGTATTTTATATGCCATTTTTAGGAAAGCACCAGAAAAAAAGACCCCTTTCCTGCATTGTGACAGGGCATGAGCACAAATTTCCTGGTAAAGGCTCACAGAACCTTCCCCAGAGTTTAAAGAACATCTGCCATGCTTTTCTCTAAATAGATGAGTTAAGAGGGGAATATTAAATGGTACCAAATCAGAGCACCCTAATTTGGCAGCCTTGAAAATAGACAAAGGGTGATCTCTCAAAGAATACCTAAAGCACTGAGTTAAACAATAATAATAGCAGTAATAACAACAATAATCTTAATCTTTTTGTCACAAATGAGTCTACTCAAATCTCTAAAAACTAATTTGGCCAGAAAACTATATGCACTGAGATGATCACCAAACAGGGTTTGCTATCTCAGTGTTTGAACTCAACCCCTTGTTACCTGAAAGGATACAGACACAGAAAGACACTTTTTAAGCAACAGACAAATCTGTGGATTATGAGATAAATTTCATCATCTCTCTGGATGTAAGACTCCTAGATGAAGGGTGTTCACAAATTGACTTCAAGTAGTTTAACCCCCTCCCCTTACCTCCAGCTTTATAGACTAAGCTGGATCATTCTTCTGCAATCCTCATTTCTGACTGCACAGCAACCTGACAATCCTATTGCCGTTGGTAAGGTCTGCCGAAGTGTCAGATAGCTACAAACCGAATACATTAACACTAACATAATGACTTGCCTGTATGTTGCAAGTAGAACAAAAACATGCTAGGAATTTGGAAAAAGCTGGTGTATACTACCAAGGCATTTCTGAATGCCAGCTGTGATGCTAGCCCTTAAAACCAAGTCCTGCATAGACAAAAATGAACACAGGCTTTGACCACTTAAACCCCCACATTTTAAAATACCTCATTTGTTCAGAGAAACATAAAAGCACAATCTTACCCAAACCTCAGCCTTAGTACCACGTCTTGTGGCCACTTCTAGACAGACACTGTAGTAAGACAGGACTTCTATTTATGTAAATTCACCCTAGTACTGAACTACCACTTCAAGATGCTTTTTCCTGCCTATTTGCAGAATCATAGAATAGTTAGGGTTGGAAAGGATCTCAAGATCATCCAGTTCCAACCCCCCTGCCATGGGCAAGGACACCTCACACTAAACCATGCCACCCAAGGCTCTGTCCAACCCGGGCCTTGAACATCACCAGCGATGGAGCATTCACAACTTCTCTGGGCAACCCGTTCCAGTGCCTCACCACCTTCATAGTAAAGAACTTCTTCCTTATATCCAATCTAAACTTCCCCTGTTTAAATTTTAACCCATTACCCCTTGTCCTATCACTACAGTCCCTCATGATGAGTCCCTTATAGACTCTCTTCAGATACTGGAAGGCTTCTATGAGGTCTTCACACAGCTTTCTCTTCTCCAGCCTGGACAGTCCCCACCTTCTAGCCTATCTTCATCCAGGAGGTGCTCCAGTCCCCTCATCATCCTCATGGCCCTCCTCTGGACTTATTTTGACAGTTCTGTATCCTTTTTATGTTGAGGACACCAGAACTGCACACAATACTCCAAGTGAGGTCTCACAAAAGCAGAGTAGAGGGGCAGGATCACCTCCCTCAACCTGCTGGTCACGCTCCTTTTGCTGCAGCCCAGGATACGGTTGGCTTTCTGGGCTGCAAGAGCACACTGCTGGCTCATGCTCATTTAAGAACCCCTTAAGGAATCACAGCATCATAGAATTTACTAGGTTGGAAAAGACCTTTAATATTAACAAGGGCAACAAGAGAAAAGTGCCTGAGACCCTTCCTGACTGAGATGGGGATGCTGTAATGGACTCATGGCTCTTTTGCTTCCCTGCTCAGTTCTGGGCAGAAGGAGCTATATCGGCAGTGCACAGAGCTGGGGCTACTTCCCACGTCCTGACTGCTCTTTAACTCTTAACCACAGGCACTCTTCTTCACAGCTTTAAAAACCAAGTAGCTCTCAAGCATGCCAGAGGTCACTGCCCTCAATCCGCATTGTTGATCTCAGCCAAAGGAGAGTTAACTGAGAATCAAGCCCTTCACCTTTTGAGGGAAAACAGATGTCCTTCAAAATGTAACTCCAAAACCTCATTGTTGGTATTAGCGATCAGGAAGGAGTAAATTAATCAGCCTTTTCCTATTCTGTAAGTCATTGCATCATTTTAGAAGTGTGCAATGAGTATAAGCAACTGCCAGAAAGGCGGCACTAGCCTGAGTGAACCAGATCCAAACCATGCCAGAGAAATCCCTTACGCTATGAAAACATTCAATCATGTTATGCATGGCAGTGAAAAGGAAAAAAAGGGGGGGAAATTATATATGTGTATATATATCTCTGTGTGTGTGTATATATATATGTACACATATATATACACATACAGATATATATATAATTTAGTAATTAGAAGCAAAGAAGTTTTACCAAAAGGCTACATAATGGGTCATTAACCAAAACATCCATATTCAGAAGTCCAGCAGATTTAGTGAGATACTGTACAGATCATTAGCACTAGAGATAATAGCCATTGATTAAAAACTGACATATTGATAATCTATGCAGGCTTTTCATTTGCCTAAAGCTTCAACCTAATTTCTTACAGTCTCTTTCAGCATTTTATTCCCTAGATCATGCAAACTGGAGCTTCAGCTTCATGAACACTCACCCTTACACCATCTATTTATGATATTTATGCAGCATGTCCATTGATAGGTTCCTGGCCATATAATTTAGTCAAAATCTTGCCCATGACATGATTTGCTTCAAATTATTAAACACTTCGTTCATTATTTATTATTGCAATATTGTTTGCCCTGTAACAGCTATGGTTATGTTAGTATTTCCATTACAAACACAGATACATCAAGGGATTTAAAACTTGACTGCAAAAACCTTGCTTTAGGCTGGGACTCTGCAGACAAGGTTTCAGCTGAGAATAGATATGGGTTGGTTTATTTTAAAACCCCTGCTTTCTACTAAGAAGAAAACCAAAATCCATCTCCTACCAATTTAGCTCTAGCAGTACGGGAGAAAATAATTACCATTTGCTATCAAATAACTTTCACATACACATTTTCCTAAATTAAGATTTTTATAGCATGCCCTGGGTCATTTTGTTGTATTTCAAAATTATAAGGTGATTCAACTCCATAAAGGTGGCTACTATATCTTCCTAATAGTTTCATATTTTATGTATGGAACTCAGAATTTGTACAAAAGCATCGTTCTCTCTGCACGTAAATATAACAAATTGCTATTTAAGGACATATAATGGGCATTTCTCTACCTCAATATGCATATAGAGGGTTTGAATGAAATTTTACAATCAAATTGAAAAATCCAAATATTAACATTTTTCTATACTGAATAATGTATTGCCTCTCCATAAAGGGCTGATCCTATTGCCTATGCCCACCTCATCAATGTTTATTGGACTATTGTATATGTATTTTTAAGCATGAATATTATTTCCTCTGGGAGTGCATATAGATGTAAAACCCTGATAAAAGTATGAAATTATAGTTCTTACCAGCATTAGGATTTAAAAGATTACTTTTGCAAACAAGAACTTCAATTTTGACAGTGCATTTGCTAACAATGGAGATGCACAGAGCATCCAATTCTGATGGATTAGAGAGATAGAAATTCACCTTCAAAGAAGGTGGATGTAATCTTTGCTTGAGGCACAGCAAATTCCAGTACATTTCACTTTCTCTATTAACACATAAGCAGGTATACGATAAGATTTAATAAGAAGGCTATATGGTTTCCTGTACCAGATTGTCTCAGAAATCTGTGGCAGAATTTCTCCATTTGCTTTTTTATACATGTCTATCTATAGGCAGCTTATGAGTTACCTAAATTAAATATTTTGATATGCCAAATATTTTCAGTTGTAATTATTTAATGGACCCACCTCTGATACAAGAAGTTGGAAATTAAAGTCGCTGATATACTTTTTCCAAAATCTGTTCTGTGCCCCCTCCACTCTGACCTTCCTTTAGTCTTTACAGTCACATATAAGAAAAGCAGTTGACAAGACACCCAGTATAGCCTTCTGATTAATGGCTACATCAAGTATACCTCATGGCACTCCTGACAGAAGTGTTCCTAAGCTGTTCTTGACGCCATCATACTATGGATATCCCATAATTTCCCCAACTAATCAATTTCACTGCTTTACCATGTCTATCATTCAAAAGACTTGCCAGACATATAGTCCTCCATGTTGTCTTGGAGAAGTCACATCTTTCTTCATGTGCAAAGGCTGATGGTTTTACTGGGTTTCCTCACCTCAGGAGTTAACAGTCTGTTTACTTGCCTCTTTACTTCAAAATCTTGTTTCTGAGATCATCTAATTGCTTTTCTCTGTGTAATTTCTTCCTTGGACATGTATTTTCATATGTATGCTGTCCTGCAGATTCTCAGTATCATTCTGAATGGTTTAATTTCATCCTAATCTGCTGAAACACCTTACACTCCTCCCACAAAGCTCTCTCTTCTTTTCTTTCCAAGGCAACCCTACACCAGGCAAGTCCCAAAGAAGGTAACTTCCTGACGCCACTTGTATGACTATATTAAGGCTCCTACTAATCTTCTCCTTGTCCAACAGGCCATAAACAGGGGAAGGAATGTATTTAGTTCTGCCCAAAAAACTTTGCAGAAATATTTAATGCAATTAAAAGTGAATGCTTTACCAAATATGCAGCTCAATAAATGACACTTAACTATTAGCTTGCATTATGGTCCAACAGATTTCATGTGACACCAGTCTATGATGAGAGGACAGTGATCCAGGCAAGGCTACATAATAACATGCTGAAAGTATGATTATTACCAGTGGCACTAAGCGTGTATCTTTAAGTAACATCAAATTAATTTTCAGGTCACCTTTAAGCATCCAATATATTTTTTCACTGTCCTACTTTTCCTAGTGAACTTCCTCTTCCAAACACTCACATTGAGTGGATAGAGGCAGCAAATATCAGAGACATCCTCAGTTGGTCTTAATCATGAAGCTCCATGAAAGACAGAGAACAGTATCTGTTCACTTCAGATGAGAAACGTGTTCTTACTCCACAGAAAAGACATACAGTTTTCCAGATCTTACAGACTTTTTTTTTTCCCCATAAAGGTTTTTAATTGCTTTAAGTATTCCACACTAAAAAGCTATTAGAGGGAATACACTGATATGCAAGAGCAGCACAAATCACAGATACTTCTCAAAAAAAAAAGAATCTAGCCCAGTTAGGTAATCCACAGTAACTTCAACAATGAAAGATACTTTCATCCTCTCCTCCTGTCTCTGCCCTGCTGTATTTCAGCGACAGCACAACACTGCCTGTACTTAGCTGCTTCAGACAGTACTTTTCCCTCAGAAGAGAGAAAGGGTAAACTAGTGCTCAAGGCACTTGCTTGCAGGTCTAGAAACTACGGCAGCTGTGGCCTTCCTGTGCTGTTTATGCAAACAAAACCAGTGTCTTCAGAGAAACCAGTCCATGGATATACACAGGGAGAGCAACAGAAAAAGAAAGTGCAAGACGTACTGTGACTTCTAAAGTGCATCATTAAAGCAAGGACCACTAATTAGGTGCTCTAAAAACTCTCATTAAGTATCTTCAAGAAACTGAACCTCTGAAATTTGAAAATGCATCAATAACTACTTCTGTTTGAACCACACTTCCTGCCACACAGTGGTGGTGACAGATATGCTACAGTAGCTATTGATCTGTGGAGTTTAGCCTCCATTCCTTCTCTGGGCTTATCCTCTTTGACTGATTTAGAGAAAGACATTTCCACTATGTTTCTTGCCAACAGGTTACTTTGTTATTAAAGGAGTGGTTATTGATTGCAAGCCAACAACCCGGCCATTCCAGTACATTTTCATTCAGAGGTTTTTAAAACACTTTGCGAATATATTTCAAACTGGAAATCAAATATTAGTGTCTGAGATCATTAAGCAGATTTAAAATTAAGATGAAGATTTTTTTGCAAGCAACAGAAAGCCAATGTCTTCTAAGTTCTTTCTATATTTACTTGGTTTAAGTTGCTTTTTCATGTGTTGTCTATGCCTGATAGCTAAGCTATGAAGGAACTGCCCAGAGACTTTGGGAGTAAAATTCAAGCTTGCTTTGTGAGGCAGCATCTATTTCCCTGTCAGAAGCAATTACCACGGGACCCACTTCATGCCTCTCAGCACAGCCATGAGATTAAAGTTTTCTTTACAAGACCCAGGGGAACACTCCAGAAAGCGGTTTAAAATTTAAAAGGAAGCCACATTGCAACAGCAGGGTCAACTCTTATACTGAAGGGGAGGTCAGTAAACCAGGGGCTAGAAAGCTTCCCCTTTGGAGCACAGTCCCTGGACCTTCCCATGTAATTCTGGAGGTACATGGATGCGATTCATGGAAGAGCCTAACTGATCCCAGAGCTGGATGACATCTTGGGCCAGAGAAGAAATGGACTACTGGAGAAAGGCATAGACAGGTAGAGCATTAAAAAACATTAGGTTTTAAGAATGACCAAAGTTGGAATTATTTACTGATATTGATTACCTGTAAAGGTAGAGGCAGCTTTGAAAATTAAGAATTTCCTTTTTTTTTTTTCAAAACCACTTCAAAAAGGCACTTCTTTTAAAAGTATTAATTCTCTTCATAGCTTAGAACACAGAGAAACTGATGTGTCAGTATGACAGAGTGGGAACTCCTTAGCTTCTACTGCCACTGACATTTGTCTCATTCAGCCACAGCTTGAATGGTCCTGATGCCTCACAGACACTAATACAATCAAGTACAAGAACTTTCTTGTGGAGAGTTTAGAAGTAAACTCCAAATTAATGACAATGTTTTTTTTCCTTATCACCTAATGCTAGTCCTGCTCAGCTCCAAATCAGAAAGGGTCTAAACTATGCAAATTTCATCAGCTTATCTACGGTCATACACTTAAACCAATACAAGCCTCTAGATGATAGCCTGAATTTCATTCAGATGAAGGCCATATTGATTTGGTATTGGTAAATTGACAGGAATAAGTTCTAATCATTCAAAGCCTGGCACTTTAGTCTTTCAACTAAACAGGTATTTAAATTCAGTTTAGGTCAATTGGTGAAAATTATCTTTTTAGATAAACCAGATTCCTGATACACATTTAAAACAAAAAGGAACTTTCATATTCATTCCAGAATCACATTTTTTTCTTGAAACCCATCTGCCTGCCCTTGATTGCCTTTCTATCTTTTAATTTCTTATACAGTACTGTTTTACGTATTGTTCCCTAAGGAACATAAACATATCCTATGACAAGCATGAACTTGTAAACTCTTCTGAGATACAAGGACAAGAAGTTCTGAACAGTATCATTTCTAATGTCTGAGTAACTCCAATGAACAAACCATCTATCAAACACACAACAGAAAGACCTCCAAAAGGTAAGAAAATTAGAGAAAGATGTAACAGTATAAAACTTGCCTTAGATCATATAACAAATACATTATTCACTCTTGGCAATATGTAAATACAGTTTTTGCATTTATATTCAATAGTGTCATAGTCATCATAGTATATAAAAAATTGACAGGACAATTTGTGTAGAGGGATGCAGTGATAACCGCGTCAACAACCACACCACAAAGACACCCCACAGGCTTACAGAAAACAAGCCTAAATTTTTATCTCTCAGCATTATCCTTAAAACCAAGAGCAGCACTCTTACAGACAAAGCAAAATCATTTCTAGTGAAGATAAGCATTACTTCTCAATTACCCTGTGATGAGAAAATTTTCAATTTGATTACTTTGATGTTTGATGCAGTCAGAAAAGCACATTCAAACTACTTATGGTGAAAGACAGACAGCACTTACAAGTAACTTAAAAGTAATTAAATTTTAATTCGTAATTGGTTAGACTAACCACAAACTTAAAAAAGAACCATCTTCAAACCACAAGTGTTTTATCACATTTTATATCCTATGGGTATCAAGTACAACCATCATTTTGGTTATTAAATGAACACACCAATAATTTCCATTACTTTCATTACTGTATACGAAAGCTGGACAGTAGTAGCTTTACAGCTCATTGCTTTCTAGATATTTATTCAACTAATTATAATCATCCTTCAAGGAGATGCAATCCATCATTTTAATAGGTCAAACCCCTGACTTTTTTCTTGCGCTGCAAACAAGATGGATAAAACGCTAAGATTCAATTTCACACAGAGATCTTTGTTTTTAAATCCATGTAACGACTACAGAAGCACTTCTCCATAAATATTTATTAGCTGGCAACCACAGAGATTCCTGTGAGTACTTGTGCCCTGTGAGTACTTTGCTCCCATACACACCGGTAGGCTGGAAAGCCTGGTGGACTTGGTGGGCTGGGTGACTTCATAGCTAGGTTTCAAGAGGCATCCAAAGCTGCTCTTTCTCCTTGTTTACTCAGATGAGGTGGTGTGGATTTGTATCCCATTCCACACATAAACTGCACTTGCAAGGAATGGTCCTCCCTTGTAAAACAGGTAAAGACTTGGCTACCCTTACCGGAACTGGTAACTGAAGAGGGGAAGAAGCAAAGCTACTCCTGCTCACCAGCCAGGGGGGCATGGAAGGAAGTCTCCATACCCAGCTTCCACACTCATCTCTTGCCCTCCATGAGGCAGGATGGGAGAGGGATCCGGGTCTGGCTGCAGCTAGATGAGGGAGGAGATGAGGGAGGGAGAGAAAAGGAAGGAGGGAGGGACTGGTGTTTGCTTCAGTTCTTTGTTGTCTCTTTTTGTCCTCAATATCCAAATTGGTCATTAGATGTTTGCCTTAATTGGCAACAAATTAAGTAAAATAGCCCAGAGCTGAGCCTATTTTACCCTCCCCAGTATGTCAGATCAATAGTTTTATAGGTAGTTTTGAAGTAGGCACTGAGGGAAACAACTATGTCACAAAAAACTCCTCCTTTCTAAACAGACACTAGTTCTGGAATAGCAAGACTGTTAAACACCTCTACGAATAAGGGCTCTTTTGCACAACTGTCTGTTACTAAGTACCTGAACCACTAGAGAGAAACTCAAATGCCTGCTGCTCCTTGTCCCCTGCAGAAACATCCTCAGCTAACCGGAGTAGCTTCCATGGGCTATGCTATCACTGAGCTCCCTGCTGCAACCAAAACCGCCAGGGAAGCCAGGTACACTGCCTTACAGCTAGCCCATGATGACTACCACATTGTCAGAGCTGCAGCAGTAACAGAGCCCAAACTGTGCAGCTGAAAGCTAAACGGCACATCTCTAATAGCTACATTTTCATCTTTTCGTACAATTAAAATCCCTTCCCAAAAAAACAGTGCAGACACACATTCTACCAACAGAATCACTGAAAAGTTTCTTATATGAATAATCAGGATGAAGAAATCCTGGCAGGTTGCTTGCTTTCAGTTGTTCTGGCTATTACCCGTGCTCATAGAAGCTGAGATCAATGGAAATGTCTCCCAAGTCCCAAATGTTACAGAGATTTCAATCAATAGCTTCAAAGAAAAGGATTTGATAGGTTTGTGATCCTCTTTCATGTAGAAAATAACAAAAAAAAAGAACCACCCTAAGTTTGCTGTGCATGCAAGATTGATATGAATGATAAAATAAGACAAGCTCCCACACCAGCCTTTAATATTAAAACTAGAAGAGTAAGGGCAGTATGTTTAAAGGATTTGTTTTAACGTCAACATCCTGTTCGCTTCAGCAGAGATGCAGGTTTTTGTGTCACTTTTCCTGCTCACTATTGATTAAACAATCATGATTGCTAACAAGGAAGAAAAAGGTGTTATTTTTAATCCCACACTGATTTTTAAGTGTTATTTCAAATGTGAAATTACCTTTGCTGCCTTAAAAATCAATACACTTTCTTATGCACTCTGAAAATTATAAGCATGTACATTACACTATTTCTCAATAATTCACACTTGTGTCCAAATATGTATTTTTTTTCTTCCTTCAGAAGTCAATTAACCTTAATGAATTGCCCTACCACAAACTGACAGTCAAGCAGAACATATCATTATGAGTGAAGTTCCAGAAAAAGTGAGGCCTAAATATTCAAGTGCAGTCTGTTCAGCTTCACATAAGCAGCAGTAAGGAAAAGAATATGTAGCTGAAACCCAGAGAAATTGTGACCTGGAGGCACTGGAAAAATGACAGTACACAGTGATCTTACTACATATTTCTGTGGAAGAGTTGTGTTCATCCTTTAACACAGGTAGTAAAGACGCTTAAAACCATTTTGCCCTGCATAGAAGTATGGTACATGAAAAGATGATACCAAATCAACATCCTGGGGTATGGAAGGTCGGCAACTACCTGTACACCTTAATGGTGTATAACTCCTAATGAATATTCACAAAACATCCAAGCTGTGACTCCTGGAGGCAATTAATATAGCAAAACAATGTTTTCTAGAAACTTCCTAAAAATATCTGAAGTGGGCATGAAAGTCAGAAAACATTTCCCTTTAAATATGGGAGTTGGGTGCACTGGGGTTTATCATGTCGGTGCACACAGGTGATTAATTTTCAAATAAATGTGACTATTGTGAAGGATTTCGGCAGGGGGGGTAATATTTTCTAGACGTCACTGTAGGATCATACTTATTGATCCTCTCCTTTTTGGGAGCTCACTTCCCAATATTCAAGAAGCTTTTATAAGGACTATATTAAGTGGATTGTTTCTCATGTCTGAAGGTTGATCTCTTAATGGCTTATCTCAATTACTGGTGCTAGCATACCCATATTTAGGTTCCACATGCC
This sequence comes from Forpus xanthops, assembly GCA_032466535.1. Lineage (NCBI taxonomy): Eukaryota > Metazoa > Chordata > Aves > Psittaciformes > Psittacidae > Forpus > Forpus xanthops. The sequence continues at coordinate 27,497 of JASSUY010027336.1, read as the reverse complement.
TCAGAAAGACTTTTTAGTACATGAAAAGCATGTTTTGTAGGGTGACTTGAAATGGATGCTCAATAAAGTCAGCCAGACAACGATTATTTGCTCTAAAGCCCACATGTTTTGGCATATAGAGAATAAATAAATGCAGCCTAGCTTTTCTTCCAAGCTTCTGACACCAGGATCACGAAAGTAGATGGAGGAAGAACAGTTACAAAGTGGAATCATCTCACTTATTACCAGAAATTTCAGTCTCAAGCCATTAGTATAATCTAAAAATATATTAGAGACACAGACAGGAAAACATACTCATTTAAAGTGTTCAATAAGAAGAAATGAATATTAACTGTGTAGTAAATGATTCCCTCCAGCCATAAATAACCACCTTGCATAAGAGCTCTGAAGGCAGCATTAGTAATTCAAAGGTGACACCTTCTGTGGAGTAAAAGCCCATATAGATGGATTAAATACTTGTTCTGAAGCTAGCTCTAGTCTCCAATACTCCTTATGATTAAAATCGAATTCAAGACACAACAAAATAAACACAGAAATGAAATACATGACACAGTGTAACATTTTGCCGTGTGTTATAGCACAACTCTTAACTACCTTCACTCTCACCTTTATTCTCCAGTGTCTCAAATGCTGTGAAGTCACTAGCTGTGAGCTTTAAGCATGTACAAGAGCACCACACCTGTAGGGTGTTATTCCCACCTGCAGGCTGTTATTCCTTCCCTCCTTTAGTACATGGCATTGGTTACCAAAGCCAAGGGCACAGCCCATCACCTCTTAGCAGATCTTTCAGATGGGGTCACACAGTACAGTGCTGAACTGATGCTGGAAGGAAAGTAAGAGATTGCTCCTAATGCAGGGATTCCACTACCACTATGGGGCTATATCTCCCAGTCTGAATCTTCTGAATAACTTAGATCCCAAAAGAATTTAATATATGTGGCATACCACATATGCCACATAATATGAAGATGCACTTAATATTAGGAAAATGCTTCTATGATTAAAATTACCAAAAGCTGATAAGCCTGAGTACTTGCATTCAAATGTATCAGCAACAGATGTAAAGCTTACAGACATAAAATTATGTAGGAGGATGCAAATAGTATTTTTAATTCCCTAATGGTTCCACACTAATAGCACTTCATACACAGTAGGTTCCACTACACGGAAGGTGTAGATTATGCCCAGTGATGGACTGCTGTTTGTGCAGAAATTTTGAACATGATATTTGTGTATCATCTTACCTATAACTTCAAAAGGAAAAGGCAGGGTTGGGATGGGGAACTGAAAGCCCAGCACAAGTTTTAAAATACAGCTATCCAGCAACCAGAAATTAGGGTACTACATGTCCTCTCTTATCCATCCAGCTTGCCTTGCTCACAGGAGTGTGGGCTGTAATGTACACCAGAGAACAAGTATAAACTCATAAGGACTCTGGGTAAGTAGGGCATGTTGAAGCCCAGTTAACTACATTGCTATCTCTGGCATCTACTACATAGCACAGATGCTATAATCACAAGTATTTTGGTTCTATGTCAGTCTGCTCAAAATTACTTCTCAGGTCTTTAAAGACAGCAGTGAAAACACAACTTACACCTTTTATTTTCTTTAAAAATTCAAAGCATGAAAAGCACATGCTGCCTGGAGTCTTCCTGTTACACGTAAACTTTTTTCATTCATTTATTAATGAAACTTTAGGTATTTTTCTCTTTACTTTAGCTGCCCCTGTCATATAGACCTATCTTGCTGTTATGTCTTAGATACAAACCAGGACAAGATGGAAATTCTCCCTCACTTAAAATTAGGAATTTTAAATTATTTCACAAAGTACAATTATGCATTTATTAAAAAATGTTGGTTTCTGTGTTTAAACAGCAACTACTTCCCACCAATATCAAGTTCAGGGGAAAATGCTTAATATTATGATTCTGATGATTAAATATTAACCTTGACTCTAACCCAAAAGTACTATTACTGCTTTCAGTTTTAGAGGATAGTCCGGAAGTATACAGAAATACAGATTTAAAGGCTCTATCTCAGTATTCTGCTGTAGCACATTTTAACTAGGTTAAATTACAGCTGCTGTTACAACTGCATCTCCTGATGAGCTCCGATCCTTTTATCTTCTTCAGTATTACAGTAGCTTTTCTCATTCCACTTTCTGGTCACCTGAAGCATACTGCAAGTCCTAACAGATCTTTCTAGCACTTTCTTTTATCCAATTGACTGAGGCTTGAATTCAGCAGCACTGAAAGCAGCACAGAAAGACACTCAGGATCCAAGGAATCAGCTACATCTCAAAACTGTACCAACAGGACTTGAAAACAGATAGGTGTTTTGTCAGTGCAGTATCGCATTAATTAAAGAGCTCCAAAAATCTTGACAGGTTTCATCTCTGAGGAAGAAAATAAAATATATATGCATTTGATGGCATAATAATCTGCTACAAGCCATTTTAATCCAAGCAAGAAACAGTGTCAGTTTCAAACTGATCTTGTAACCCTTCAGGAAGCAAATGACAACAGGAAAATCAATACTTAAGCAGGACAACAGGAAAATCAATGCTTAAGTTTTAGAAATTCCCAGTTGCTTACGATTCAGCGCTTAGTGATTTCAGTGGATATAAAGTTGCCTGAAATAGAAACTTTGAATAGATGAAGACTTTGGTGGTTTTCCACAAGGTCGAAATCTGAACACAAAAGCCCAACTTTGCATTCACAATGAGATACTACCTTGGAGGTATGAGACGCTGTTACAAATTCTAAACTTGCTTTTATTTCTCAAGTGACATCACAAAGGTGGGTGATTCTAGTTCTTCTGTGTTTTGTTATACTGACTAAAAATCTGCTGTAGTAGGGGTGGCATGTAGGCAACAGCATCAGTGGAAACCTGGTACATTTTAATACTGAATAATTATTAGAATCTGCTCATGTGTCATTAGCAGGAGTTTAATCTGAGGAAGAGACACAGGCTGGCAACTCTGCCAGTTGTTAATCCACAAGGAGAGGGTATGGGACTGAGGAATCCTAACAAACTCCCCACCCTTGATAAATATTGTTAAATAAAAGCATAGAGCTAGTCTATCAATAGTGCATGCAAACTAGAGCTGGTCTTTAGGAGAGCTGTCTTGTGCCTGAAGTGCACGAAAATGTCATTATCCATACCCACAAAAGTACCTTTCTCACTTCCTTTCTTTAAGCCTTTTTGTAAGCTATAATTACAATTAAGCAAAGACATGTTTACTGTCACTAAATGTATGCCAACGGCTCACAATAATGCAATCCAAACATTAGTATGAAACATTTTTTCCAATTACTGCACAGACTCCCTATAGTGTTTCAAGCTGCTTTATGACATTTTAAACTCCTTATATAATACAGTGCTTTAGAAAGCTGCAAAATCTTTCTATTTCTTTCTTATGACCTGAGAAAACCTAAATCTATTAAAAGCACATTTTCATAGCAGCAGGATAAAAATGCTTTTACTACATTTATCTTCAAAATTGGTGGTGTTAAATAGTGCCAGGGGATAAATAACCATAAAATATAACATTAGTGTACAGGGTATAGTTCTAACTAGGCATGATGGGATGTCTTTCTACCCTTTCATTTCTTCTTTGTCCCATTAGAGCTATGCAATCATTCATCAGTCACTGTGGCAAGCAGTGTTGCTCCATCCTGACTGCTGTCTAAAGTGAGAACTTAGAAATAAAGCCGTAGAGAGAAAATGCAGTCCATAGCAGTCCAGACATGTCTATACCTATATTCCTGACTCGTTTTCTCCCAAAACACTTTCGCTATTTATGGAAAGAGTATTTTAATATCTTCACATATGAAACATTAATTCAGCACATACAAACAAAGAAAAAAGCCTGAGTAATTAATAATCACACAGAAAACTCTCCCAACTTTCAGCTTTGATTTAAAAGTCAGATGTTACATCAGCTTCTGCTAATCTAACTGATTCTGTATCCTGACACTTCCAGCAAAATTACGACAGTACAGCTGACCCAGTAAAGTAGTTGGGCTTTAAGCAGATGCTATTTTTCCAATCAAAAATACTAATAATATTTGCATTGAAGCAATCCTAAAATAAACTTAATTTAACATTAAAAAATGAACATAATACTTATCCATAGTAATGTCACAATTTAATTTTTGTAAGTAAGAAAACAGTGAAGAATTATGTGGCTTATGGAAAAGATGCCTTCTAGACACAGCTTTTAGTGAAAATCCATCTAGTATAAGTAACATCTTCCAGCTAAACTAGAAAATCTGACACTTCGTTATGTATACAATTTAGCAGAAATCAACAATGATGTTTACTTTTACTGAAGATTATTTTTTAGCAAAAAATCTAACTGCCTAAGTTTTGCGGCAAAACTAGAATATGCGCTGTGTGCCTTACAGAAACTAACACTTTTATGTATGTTCTAGTTCAAACATTGACCTTTGTTTTTCAAAGGATAAAGTGTATCTTTTCAGTAAATTTTAAATACTGTAAATTATATTCAGATTCAGCTTTTTCAGGAGATCTTGCAATTAATTTCCTGGTAGCACTGAAAACTGCATTTTCATATTTCACATTCTATCAGACACTCATTAAGCACATTCTCATGACTTCCAAGTATGTCCCCTCTCACTGATGTCTTAAAGAAAATATTTTATTAAAAAAGAACTGAAAAGCAAAACACTTAAACTGTTAAGTCTGAATAAAATGCAAGAAGAACTGGAAAGGTATGGAGTCTTCCTTCAAAGGATAACTAATTCCTTAAACTTGTAGCTACTGAGAGCTCTAAGCCATCTGGGTTTTGTCAATCTAAATTATTAGGAAATTAAGGAAAAGAAATAAACTTCAAATCCATGATGTCTGAAGTATAGAAATTGATATATATGCATTTCTAAATTCATCTAACTAAAGACTCTGAACTTCAGTTATAGCATTAGCATTTTATTTCATTGAAATTAATGAATTTGATAATAAAACTCCCACCAAAATAAACGGCAGAAGGCCTCGGTTGATAATACTCCCCATTTACATGTTAAGACCAGAAGTCAATGTATCTGTAGCTTTGATGATCTCACTGGACACAATATGTGCTTTAAATTTTCTACTTGTTAATTAATTCTGAGTCAAAACCTAAGTCCACAAACACAATGAGCTTACCAAAGTCATGGATTTATTTTCAGTTAGAAGTGATTATTTTTTTAACTGACGTGGGCCAAAAACCTTAATTTGTTATGGAGACGAGCAGCTTATTCATAATGAGAACTCTCTAACATGAAGATCAATGGCAGTAAGGGCTAAAGAAAACTCAAAAAGAAAACAGAAAGGACACTCTAATCTGGGGTATTGATAGCATCCACAAATTCACACAGGCATCTTGCATTGATGCTGCATCTGTTGCTGCAGTGGATTTTGCCAAGGGTCTCAAAGCAACTTGGTCCTTCTGTCAAAGGAAGTAAAAGATAAAACTAAGAGAGATGAAATTATAGACAGTCACTTTGCATCATACAACAATATACCTTTCTCATGTTATCTCCAAATGTGACACCTGTGCTCCACTGAAATTCATAGCTGCTCAGCTGTAGGAGTTTGGATGGAAAGAACAGCAAAATATATAACTAAACTTATTTAAAAGAACAACAAATCTCTAGGAAGCTATGAAATTCACAGTGTCAAATGTGGAATATAACACAATCCAATCTTTGAGTACTCCAACCTAAAATAAGTGACAGAACAAAACCAAAAATTCCCATCAGCAGTATTTCACTAGTATCATTACGAGACAAAGACTGTTTTGCAAACTTATTTCGAGAGCAGTTATGCCACCCTATCAGCCACAGAAGTATGGGAAGCCAAGAGATCAACCTGTTGGCAACATCTACGAATCGTGAGTTGTATGTATAGGATTCTGTTTTGAAATTACAGTAACATGTTACTCTTAAATAAACCCTTAGGAAAAGAAATCCGAACACTAGCTGGCTCAGGTGGCTGTAGTTGGCTATATGGTAAATTACTATTCAGACTGGTTTCACTGTATCTTTATTTTATATTATCCAAGTCTAAATACTGTATGGCTCACAAAGAAGAAATACTGCAATAGGGTGTTCAAATATTTGGTGCATCTAAAAAAGGGCTGCTGGTTTAGAGTCTATTCACCCGGGAGAAACTATTCCTGACTTTAATTTTGTCTCAGACATTTCTATCAGCACTGTAAATATTCTGTACTGGAGAGAAAATGTCAGGAGTCTTTCCAGAAAACTATTTCACAGTTTCATAGTCAAAAAGGACATCTCTGCTACTCCTTTTTCCACATTACTATATTTTTATGAATGATAGTGAGGACATAAAATAATATCACCACATAAATATTCTGTAATGGATTTCTGACCAGCTGAACTTAGATGCAGCAGGCTTATTCCTTAACTGGGGCTGCATAATGATAGGAACCTTTAATGTTGGGGGGTCACTGAACCACAAATGCTCCACTGAGAAGACAAAGCCTTTCAACTGACTTCAATGAGGATTTAGAGACAGCGACAACTGATTTAAGGGATATTATTCTACATACATCAGATTTTGGTGGGGGGTAAGAGAAACTGTTTGGGCAAATATTTCTTGTAATACACATGGCCACCAAATGGACTTCAAAAATACACATTCAGGTAAATTAACTTTGCTAGCACACTTCAGGGTTTGGGGTGCTTTTTTTTTGGTTTGGTTTTCTTTATCTTTTAGTGGTTCTGTAGCTTAAGCAACCTACATCCAAGACCTAGTGGATGGATGGATGGATGGATGGATGGACGGATGAATGGAAGAACAGACAGATGTAAAAGAATTTCACAAATCATGATTGGATTTCTCATACTGTTTTGTTAGAAAAACTATTATTTTTCTCAATAAACATTAACCAGCCAACCAACCAACTTGGTGACAAGTTATTGGGAAAAACAATGACATATATTCATTATCATTTCCAGAAACTTCTCCAACAAAAGCTAGTGTATTTTAAGCTTACATTAAAATTATTTAACATCTTGATTAAACGAAACATGAAATACAGCAGACGTGTCCTTATAATATATATATATTTTTTTTTCTGAGGCTCTATTCCATAAACCATCTTTCTCCTGAGATGTATCCCCTTAGGTGACTACAAGAAGAGATTAACTGGAGATTATTCTGAGGTCAATTGATTCAGTAGAAACACCCAGATATTCAGCTTCATGATTCTGGCATGCTCTATAGACAAAATCTTCCTTCCTAATTCCTTCCTAACAGGTCTTATAACAGGCTGGGAGCCAAAAGTTATCATGGTTTCATTTGAACAACACAAAATCTCAAAATGAAGTTTGTAAGCAGAATTCACACTAGAAAGCTGCAATGAAGGAATTAGTTTATGCCATTCAGAGATCTAATGGGAAAGAGCGAGAGATAAAAACCACAGCAGGAACAATTTCTTTCCTCCTACAATATCAGAGCAGTTTTTTCTTGTTAGGCTGCCTCAGGCTGATGATTCTGCCTGCCAATACATTGCTGGTTCATCCCATATTCCTTTTTAACAGCAGTTTCATCTTTCTTGCCTGGTTTTCACTTTCCCTATGAACAGAAACAGGAAAAGCAAAACTAAGCAAAACCCAAACCCTGAACAAGTGTATCTATAAATTGGCTCAGGAAAATAAAACCAAACAAAAGCCATGTAGAAATTCACCACATTAAAACCCCAAAATACTGATTACAAAATGAGACAACGTGGCAAAAAGAAGTCACTAAGTTAAACATATTTCTTGTCCTTAGGAAAGTGAAGATGGGTAGCACTGGTGTCATTTGGAAATTCTTTTTTTTATTTTCCTTAAACATAGTGATATTTTCATTTCAAGTGGTTACTGTCTCCTGAACTGGACATCCAAGACTAGAGAAGTGTGTGTTTCTCCCAATTTTAATTACAGAATCAAAGTCATAAGAAATCATTTTTTCCTGCTGCCAAGGCCCACTAAGTTACCCTTTACATAGATCAAGTTAAGCATTCAATAAGTTTTTTCAGAATATGGGAGTAGTTGAATAATTTCATTCTAAGGATGTAAGCAATAGTATAATTTATTATACATTTCTGTAACGCTCAGATTTCAATGCTCTTGTGGCAAGCATTTGAATGTTTGCTGTTGGAGCAGATGGAATATTTTACAGCAAGGCTTTAATTCCTATCCAAAACACATCGCTTTTGCTCCTGGTCAAAGGTGAATTTATTCCCTCTGCTAGCTCTGTCCTGGGGCTCTCCCTAAGCAGGCTCTGTCAACTGTGCTATGCTTCTGCTAAATTACATGATGATTTTGTCATGTGGACTAATATTCCCCAGTGGTTCTGTTTTAATCAAATGCATAAAAGCAAAGCATTATTGAATAGCACAGTAATAAAACCAGCTGCTTCAGAGAAATATAAAAGAAGTATGTTTGCGTTTTAAAACTTGTGCACACACAAATACAGAAACCCTGTCACATCTCAGAAAGGCTCTGCAAAGCAGTTACCACAGACAGTAACTAGTACTCATACTTAACTTTAAATCTGTAATATTTCTCATCATAATGATAGGAAATATGCTTTATATTGGAATTTATACTTTGGAACAAGGGTACAGGTGAATTTTAATGCTGTTATCTCTTACATACTCCGACATTGTCCAACTAGCTCAGTAGAACTGTACAGTAACTTGAATTAGTAACCTACACAAACTTCATGATAAGCTTTTAATAGTCAATGACAACAAGAGATGACTCCAGCCACTGATGTAAATGTCTGCTAAGGGATACAGATCTTGAGGGGTTTGCAACATATTCATATTACACAGTAATGAAGATGTTATATATAAATGGCTATCTCACTGAATAAATGTATGTATTTATTTTGCACTGTACAATAAAAGTGCCTGCTATAGTTGCATAGGAATAGTGTCTTATCCTTTACAGAGTGAAAAATAAAATAAAATAATTAACATATAAGAATTCAAAGACTATGTCTAGCTCAGCAGATGGTTTATGGGTGGATAGCAGCAACCCCGTAGAGAAAAATAGTTGATGTTGACAACACGTGTCCATAATATACACCTTTCAAGGCTTTTTATTTCAGATTAGCTCTAGTCTGGCCTTATGGACTGAATGCCCATTTGCAGCTGGAGTGCATTAGTTACACTCCTGGAGTGTGCTAAATCTTCCAAATCTGAATCCTAGTTTCATCTGAAAGGAATCAAGTTGAGGCACTGCAAAAGCTCCACATGACATGACTCAAAGCACAATGAGAAAGAAGAAGAAATATGCACTTCAAAAGCATGCTCTTGATTCAAAGTAACACACTAACAAAGATGTGCCCTGAAAACATGCATGCGCATCTCAGCCCACACGCATATGCACATAAGCACATATGCATTGCTATCATACATAAAAAAGTGTTTCTAGCACAAACTAGTGGATATCATTCATTTATTTTCTTCATGTGTTCATTTTCTTTGTTTACTTCAAACTGTAGCTCTATCAATTTGCCCACTATTATTTTACGCTTCAGTCTTATTTATTTTTTTTAAAGCTCTTCATGAGCCTTATCATACTATCTTTTCCTCCATTAAATTTTTTTCTCACAATAGTGATTTAATAATCTGAAACTAGTTAAAATTGGTCATTAGCAAAGAATTCTTAATACTGAATTAGATGTTATAAAATCCTTACAAAATAAATGTTACATATTAAACAAGTTGATGTTCTGTAACACCACATAGCTTATCAGGAAACTGTGTATATTTAGCTCCCAGTCTTGCCAAATACACCAGTTGATTTGCCTTGACAATGCTTTCTCCATGCAAATAAAGACTGTGTTTTATTTCTTTGCAACAATAGAAAAAATAAGCTTTAAATCATGATTCTGTGATGCAGAAGAACAAACTCAAAGACAAATGTAAAAATACTGATTTAAAAATGAGACAGTAGATACCCACATAACATTTAAGCTGGATAGACTAAGAAACATTATTTTTTTTATATACAGGGATAGGGGAAAAAATTTGCTTGTGTATTTAGTCATTCATACTTACTACAAAGAAGTTAGAAGACAGAATTTAGGGAGATTAAATGTTTGGTATTCAAGACTTCTATGCTAGTTTAGAAGATCCTGCGCTAAATTACAACCAGCAGGCATTTGGATTTTTAAAAACCTCAAGCTTATAGCTTATTTCTCACAAGACAGTTTCCAATATGCATCCATAGTATCTTACTGACCCAAAAATAGTATACTTGTAAGTGTGCCCTGTTGCTCAGAGTTTTACATACCACAACTAGCAAGCTATCTCCTCTGCTTTATACCTATGCATACTGAACAATATACGTTCAGCACACACAAGACTGAAGAACAATGTAATTGCACTGTGCTATAGTACGTATTGCAGAGAAAGGCATTCTTCCCAAATATAGCAGCACGTAACCACTTTCTGTAGAAAGCAATGTGTGTTATCCCTGCGGAGGTCAGTTGGCTGATGCAGAGTAAGACCATCTTGTTACGATGTCTTGACTGTATAAGCATTCCAGAAAAATCAGGACTTGACTGCAAATTCTCTTCTGATACTTTAAAAAAACCTGGAATGAGTAGATTATGTCAACCACAGTACCTCTTTAGATAAGTCTCCCATTTATATTGCAGTAGCTGACTCCTTTAAACATTCAGATGCTATTTCAGATGCTCAGAATCATCTGATGTTTACAGCAATTAATTACATTTGGGATATGGTGATAGGCTAAGCACCAGCTTTGAAAAGTTCCTGTCCACAGTACAAGTCCACAACTCTTTTCAGCTGACAGCACTGTTGGGAATGAAGGCAGTTGGTTTTAATGTGGAAAATGTTTTCTATGGAGTCCTGAATGAAGAATTGCATTGAAAATGCATTTTTAATATATGCCAAAGAAGTATGACAAAAGCTAACATTTAAAATGCAAACCAGCTACTGTTGTGTGACACAGTGTGAGGTATATCTCAGAGTCTTAAGGTTGACTAATTGAATTGCCATTGATAAGATGTCACTTAAAGAGACATCTCTGCAGTGAAACATGGGTTTGCTGTAAATGACCTGTCATTAGAGCCACGGGTAATGTCTGTGTCCAGACGGAAAAATATTGTAGCTCCCAGCAATATGCTCAGTAGGAGTTAAAACAGCAAGAATGGTAAAAAAGTCAGTGTACATGAACCACCAGAGAATTATGCCTCAGGTGCTACTTTAATTTACTTGTTGGCATACATTAATTGAAACCAATCAATAAACCTGGTGGTACAACATGGGGAATGCAAAAGAAGTCATCAATTGCCTCACTTATTCATTTTAAACTTGGAAAACAGGAATAATTTAGTCAAAGATTTTTCATTTCTGTCAATACAGATAATAGGATTATTTATTTATTTTCTATTTGTTTAGCACTAATTATGTTAACTATGATGACTTTTAACAGCTCTCCTGTAAACCCCAATATTCCTATCAGCAGCTGTTAACCTGCATATAATAATTACTTCCTAACTATAAGTAAGAAAATATACCCTTTGCCACTACAAATAGTGCTAAACTCTTTTTCAGACTGAAATCAATTATTCATTTTAATGATTATAAATTTGCTGTCTTTTTTTTTTTTTTATTTATGGTATACTAGCATTTAAATTTTTTCATTCCCACAACTGAATATTTAGTAAATATTTCAAAGTAATTGCCTCAGGAGCACATCAAAAAGCCGATACTGTTCTGTTTTTCTTTGCGTCTAAGTTGCTTAATATATTCTATACGTCCAGTGTTCACTGGTACAGCCTTTTCGTTTTTAGTCTAGGTTGATGGGGTTTCTTTTGGTTTTCTTATTAAAGCTTTTGCATCTTTGTTAGCTGCTGTCTTATCTACTACAATTATTTCTGTGAGCTCCACCAGTCAGTCCTCAAGACAACACCACCTTAAAAGTACAAATAGAGCTACTTCTTCACATGTGGAGAAATGCACTCACAATTATCACCTTCATTTCACAAAACCTCTTTATCTTTACTGATCTTCTGTTCCCAGAGAGATCAATGGAAATTAGCACACTATTATTCATAACTGCTTTGCATAAAGAACGGGCATTTACATCTAAGTAAACATGGTGCCATACACAATTGTTATGTCTTTGGAGGCACTGAGTTTTCTCAAAATTCATCCAGAGATGACCAAAATCTCAAAATTTTGCCTCTGCAAATAAGGAACACTTCCTTCTGCATTTGTAGCAGCGTTACTTTCTTTCTGATCATACTTGTTCTCACCAGTATGTCATAATTTTTCATGGTCTGCTAAACTCCACGCAATAGTGTTAAACTCAGCCTCCATTATACAACCATGCAGATGTTACATTTACCAAATACTGGTGGTAATAACCAATATTTGGTAGCACTAGAACTAATTACTGGAAGGATTTTTCTAGATAGTGTGTTTCTAGTAAACCGGAAGGTTTGTTAATGGTTGTTGCCTGACAAGCCCGAAAGTAAAGTAATAATTTACATCAGCCTAGAAAGCCACTATCCTGTGAATGCAAGTAAGTTTAATGGAGGTCTTTTGAATTACCTCTCCCTTACTAATGTGGCAGCGAAGAGCTGCGACACACTAAGCAATACTATCAGACTCACTTAGGCCCTTTTCCATGACAATGCCATACAACAATAAATATTGGAAATATGTATAGCATTGTCGTGTATTATGGATTATACATTTCTCAACAGTTCTCCAGCCAAAGGTTAATTCAATTCCCAGAAAAGAGAAAGTCCTGGGTGCCTATTACTATGCAATGTGTGAACTGAATCTAAGGACTGCATCAAAGGTAGCTGCAACAGGAATTAAACCAAATACTCAGCTGAAGCTCATTTTCCTTCTCTTGCATTCTCTAAATCTTATTCACAATTAACAATTTCAATAGTTTGAAGTAGTTTGAGCATTTCAGCTTGAAGCCTGGAAGGAACAATACTGAAGACTTCAGCCATGAGATAGCTTGAGATTGAAATGTCTGGACCATTACAATAGAAGTGGAAGTGTGTATTTCCACCACAAACTTTACCCTTTTTTTTTTTTTAAACACTGGTAAAAGAAAAGGCCCTATAGCAGGAAAAAGAAATGTAATATTCTGCATGAGACTGCTCAAAATTTCCGCCATTTCTTTGCGGTTACAAAGCAGGATTTGGAGCCAGCTATTAAATATGTCTATTAAAGTGAAAAATCACCTTTATGCATTTCGCACTACTCACTTAAGATACTAACAATGAATGATAACAGCTAAAGACATTCTAATTCTCTTTTCTTGCAGTGATAAAGGCTAAATACACCACATTTTATTCAGTCCCACACACATGATCAATTTCCAAAGTAAAATTGTTGCATGTATTCTTTACTGGAATAGAGATTTACTAGCTCCATTTCAGAGGGACAGAGCAAGAGCTGACTTGCGGATTTTTTAATGATAGTAAGTCTAGGGAATGTTCTCACATTTTCAGGAACTGCTATTGCTGGTGACTACACCGTATTTTATTTAATTCTTTTATTATTTTCCCTCTCCTTTGAAAATTGTGCAGTTCAGCTTCATCTGGAAAATGTAAGAGGTGGACCATGTGGATGACTGCAGTGCTGTCAGTTTGAAGCTTCCCCTCTTACACATTTGGGTCCTAAATCCCTTCTTCAGTTCTACTACAATAATCCCAATTACACTCCATTCCCCTTTCTTCTAGTCATGGATGAAAACAGTGCACGTCATCAACTCCACATTTCCCAGTTTCCTACCAGTGCATGCCAAGTTAGCCAGAGGGACAAACTAGGCAAGGACCTGGGACTGATCTGGAGTAGCCAGCCAGCCAAGAATTACAGACTGATCAGTCATTGAGCAAGATAACAGAACAGATAAATGCTGTGGGAATGTGGACATTCGTTTGGTTCTCTACTCCTCTGCTACTTTAAGAACTTAGATACCTTTGAAAATTCAATCTCTCTAGTAAGTTTTAACTGAATAGTTGGATAGCAGATTCCGAGATTAGCTATAAACAATGACTGTCATTGTAATTAATCAAGTTTTTCTTCTTTAGCTGCTTGAATCGTGTGAGGACAATTACAGGTACTAGACCCCACATATGTTGGCCAACACAACTGTGAAATCTAGCATGAGTAGCAGTGTGACCAAGAGTCATTTGTATTGTGTTCCCCTCCCGTCAAACAAGTTTTATCTTAAAGACTACAGCTTTATCAAATATGTATTCAATAAAATAACTTTGCAAAGAAGCGAGCAAAATGTACCCTACATTGAGCTGTTAAGTGTCCAAAGATACACAACAATGAAAGAACAGATTTCTTATCAAAAGGAAAGAAAATGGACAAAGCACTAAGGGATAGTGATATTATTAAAGGATTGCTGCAGCAGCACTTGCCCAAGCCATTCTTGTTCAAAAAAACAAAACAAAAAGCCAAAATCTAAACCAAACACTCTCAGCTTTGTAAAGAGATGAAATGAGACAGAATTCAACTGGAGTACTTTGGTTCTATTTATTTTTTTGCCTTTTAATATACTATATTGCACTGCAATCTCACCTGGGAGGAAAAGAAGCACCTTTAAGCAGGTATGCTGTTTCTGTAGGGTGTATAACACTTGAATATCTTCAACCTAATGGTTGAAGTTTACTTTCAAAGATTTTTTTTAAAAACATTGTAAAGATGGCTTCACAATTTAATTAAAGGCTTACATGCTTTATTGAATAGACTCTTCAGCATGTTCTGTTTACCAGCTTATGACTACAAAAATATTATTTAGGGAACATTAACCTCAATATCATTTGATTCAAAACTTATAATTTTAAACTTTTAAAGGTAAGTTACCTTCCACATGAAATTACAAAAGAAAAGTAGCTTTCAAACACAATGTAAAATAACTGCCTATCAATCTTCCCTACCAGACATTCCACATTCATACTACCTTAGCCTGCAGAACCAATTATGCTCCAACATTTGCTGCTCAACCATGCTGAGATTATTCACCAGCCCTCCAGTTAGACTGTAATAAAAAGTCTGCAGGTGCATTTACACTCAGAGAGAAATCAGGTATAAGTGCTAGCATTGCAGTCATCTCTGAGTTACATGCAAAGCCATGAACAGTGAAGTAATGAATTAGACTATTTCCAGCTATTTAATCCATTTACTTGCATTATATTTGAACTTGCTAATTTAAAAAAAAATGCAACTCTAGGTGCAGCGTACCTTCAAGATGACCCAAAGGCCTTACAAATGAAAGTATTAATATCATATGGAGGATATTTCTTCCTGTGCCCAGACAGCTGAAGAGTGGCTCCAATGTGGGTATGTAATTACCCTCTGTAAAGGCAATCTCAGCTCTCTCTATTTCTTTAAGCTTGACATTTTAAGAAAGTATTCATACATACTGAAAATGCATTAACCTCTAAGATTATGTTCTGCACAAAAAACTGTCAGACTTTCTGCTTCTCAGCAAAAAAATTAGCAGCAGATTAATGATAAAATGATTTCTGATACTCCAGCCTTCATGGTCTTTACTTACTGGAGTAGTTGTACATCATGTCAGAACAAAAACCTTCTGCCACAGGACACTGGTATACGTTGCCAAAAATGTCAGAACCACAGTTTTCAGCCCAAAGCTGCAACTACTTGAACTGCAGGAGTCATTTCATTACCTGACAGCTGCAATAAGCTGTTCTTTCTCCATGTGGAGAAGCTACTGGTGGGAGGTACAATTCACACAGGCATACTCCATAAATCATACACCACTTAAAGAAAAATATACTTAAGAAAACATTTACAAAGTACTCTGAGATGTCTTTCCTATTTATTACCTTTACTTTCCTAGTGCATTCATGCCTTAACATTTTGTAATCTAAAACTCACAATGGACTTTAAAGACATGGAAAAAATTCAGGAAAAGTCAAACTTTTTGCTCCCATTTGTACAATTTTTGCTGATCTAGATTCTTGGTATTTCTTGATAATCTACTTCTAGTGAATATATTCTTACTGACCTAGAGAAAGCAAAGTTCTTTAGTTACAGGTTGAAACCATGATGATGGTTTTTATTTACTGTGTTACTGTTATGTAAGATAATAAAAATTGTAACTTGATATGGAACTACCTGAGAAAGGCACTGACACATTCAAAAATCATATGATAATAGTAAAATACAGTGCATCATGGAATAGCATTAACAAACACAGACCTTTTTTGAGTCTTTAATGCTGTGACAACTTTTAGTTTCCTAATTATCTAAGGAAAGTTATGGACTGATACCAGCAATGAAGGTGGTGGAAATTGACTTCAGTGTCACAAACAAGCATTTGCCACCCAATAATGAGCCAGGCAAGCAATAGGCCTTCAGATTTACCTTTTCAAATTGTTTCAAACATTTTTCATGGAAACCATTGAAAATTGCTGGTGGGTAATGATGCAACCATAAACCCAGCTTTATGGGGTTTTAAAATATACATTACATTCAATGCATGAACAAAAAAAAAGTGTAATCTCTATTCTTTCTTAATCTGAAACAGAGCATGCCAGAGAGGATCGGTACAGGCATTTCTCTTCTGAACTACAGTCATTTTACTTCAGACGATTAGTACAAAACAATTAAAAGAATATCACTGCTTAAACAAGAGTCTTGAAGAAGGGTGCCACATCTCTGCTACAAATATATAATTACCTGTCATCCCCCTAGAATACTTCCTAGCACCAAAGACTCAAAAGCAAAGCAGGGCAAAACAGGCATCTTAGTCCTACTCTCCAGCAATGGCTTCAGCCAGCAGGTGGTCCAGGTGTAGCAGCATATAAATTGGTTTAGCTACCTATAGAAGCAGTCCTTATCCATTCAGTTTTTTGAGCCATTTCAAGAAATTATGGAGAAGAAAAAACATACTGCGCCACAGTTACTTATTTCCATTACTTTTCTCCAGGATTACTCATAAGAGTATCTGTTCCACTAGAGGGAGGAGCAGGCTCAGGAACTGAATTTCCAACTACCACTCCAGTGCCACCTACAATAGCAGCCTTATTCCTGTGCGAAGGATGGTCTGTTGTCACTAAGAGCTGAAAGGGTAATATTGGAACATGAAGGTCTATTTATGCAGAAATGTTTTCTAACAACAAAAAAAAATCAAAAAAGATAAAGGAAGATTCTCACCTGAGGTATATTTGATTTTCTGATTTTGCTTACGGTTTTACTTTAAAAGGGACATGGTTTTGGTTACAAATGAAGTCTTTCATATTATATTTAGACTTCCAGGTCATGCATTCCTTTGACACAGAGATTAAACTGCCTGGACAGAGCAGCAACCTGTAGTTTATTTCCTCTCTTGCAAAGGGCTTCATGTAAATGTTTTTCATGTATTCTGTCTTATTGTTAAGACTTGGCAACAAGATACTATCTTCATCTGAAAACCAGCGTATTTAAGAGCTTAGATCATCAATACCTTGTAAAGCATGAAGATATTAATATTTCTAATTCCAGTAGGTTCCACTGAAATATATTTAAAACAGATCTTCATTTTTTCCGTAAGAAAATTCAAAATCTACAAAGCCCCCATGTCAGAGTTTGTATATGTGTGCTGCGCAGAACAATATGACAAGTCACCATAATGAAGTAATGTTATTCACTATTGAAACTGGTTTTAGCAATTTTGGTTAGAATAAGTCCCCTGACTAGTCAGCACAGCCCAGAGGAAACAGGCTCATGAAAACAGCTGTATCTTATGTTGGCAACCAAGGCTACAAGGGACGTGGATTTTGTCTAACCTATCCATCTCACCTGCCAGAGAATAGCTACAACTGAAAAGGAGGATGCTTATGGAAGAGTTTGAACCTGGTATGCATTCCTTTCCTCTCCACCTTCTGAAACAGTGGGCAGACTGATGTACCATCTCCCCTATGGGGCACTTCATGGTGACTTCTCCACAATGCTAAGCACAGTAGCATGCCACTGCCTTCTCTTTGGGTTTGATAGCAGATATGACCTTTGTGTCTTCTACAAGATGATGTCTTAAAACAAATCAACCACCTCTGTGTCATCTAATGAATCCAGACAAGACTCCAACAGAGTGCTGTATTTGAATACGCAGGTGCAGTTCAATGTTGGTTCCAAGCTCCTTAGGCAATTGGATTCATAGTGCTTTAGCATGTACCCTTCGGAAGTCCTGTCTCTTACAGAGGTCACACTTGAATTTTCCCTGTAGCACATTCTATCAGGCCAGAATATTTGAGACATTATATAAAGCGCTTGAAAAAATTCCAGCTTCCCTGAGCCAAAGACATTAAACTCCCTAGATATTAAGACAGAAACCTTGAACTTGATGGGATGCAGACAGTAGGGTCAATATGCTTATGGCAGCCCCAGCAGGAAATATGCTGCATGATTTTATATTGCTTACTGTTTTCTAAATATTTAGGCTTTCATGCTTCTTGTTACTATAGCTCAGCCAAGAATCAATGAAAATCTGAGTAACTGAGGTCAGCTGAAATTATTCTGCATTCCCAGAGATTTGTGTGGGTTTGGACCATTCCCCCAAACGTGTTACATTAGAGTCAGAATAAGATCAGAAAGAGTTTTACAGTCACCCACAATCATCTTAGCAGAACAGGGCAGTACTGCCTTGTATCAAACTGCAAGAAACAGTTAGTGTTTGCCTTTAATGTAGGTTATTCCTAACATCAGGGTAAGAAGACATGTAGTCTGAGTTTAAATATGCACTGTAGAGTTGTCTAGACTTCAGTGGAAAGAAATCTGGGCTACTGTACTATTCCTAAAGTATACCACTTCCCCTTCCAAATGTCTTGATCTGTGATGATAAGCAGATGAGCAGAGCAAATGATTTACACTTGGTTCCTGTTGTCAGAAAAAAACATTCTGAATAATATCATTCAACCATGGCTGGGCTTTCTCTGGATCAATGCAAGGTTAAGGCCACTGCTTCTTTTGATCTCTGCTCATTAGCACAGAACTTGTGGCCTTATTAGTCAGAGTTGAGTGATGCCAGGCATATAGGATACTTTAGCAATAGTAGATACGAACTATGTAGACTTACAAAAAGTATCATGCAAAAATTGGCGTATTTTGCTTTGCAGTATTCTGCATACCTTGACATTGATCAAGATCAGTTTCATCTCCTTTCATCTTTTAAAGCACTGCTTATTGCTGCAAGTTGCATAAAATGGAATCAATGGGAATAGGTAAAAAACAGTTATTGTATTTGCACTTACAGTTGTTTGTTTAGTGAAGCAAATACATACCCATTATGATTTGTCCTAAAACAACCAAGGAGCAGTTGCTAAGTTTTTCCCATCAGTGAAAAATCAGGGAGCTGCTTTGAGTCTACATGTTCCCATACAAATATGTATCCATGACCTCAGCTAATAAAAAAGAGGTTTACTGTAATGACAAGTAAGAAGCTAATCTAGGGGATTTAGGACAACCATTCCTAGAAAACAGGCTGTAGTATTTAAAATAACAGTATTTTAGATGATTTCTTTTACAGAAATACAGTTGTGAACTATGCTGTCAATGTGAATTGACAGTTGCATAGTTGCACGTCAGCTCTCTCACACATGGCATTAAGGAATGATATTCTAGAGGAGTTATGACCCTCACAGAAAATCCTTCAGGCCACCTACTGCAAAATTCGTCTACCAAAGATTTTGGGTGGATTACTGAAATCACATGGCAATTTACATGCAAACACAAAAGTATTTTAATCACATAAATACTAATATAACTATTATACAAACTATATTATTATATTAACAAACTGCTTCCAAACAAGTAAGACTGAACATAAATGATGGTTAAGTATGGAAAGGCAGGAAAATGCCCATCCTTCACTTAGCCATTTATGTTTAGTACCTTTTAGTATTTCCCACCAGAACTCTTCAGATAAAAAAAAACAAACACTATCCCAAAACACGTTCCATAGCTCAACTTTTTACCTTATACCTCACGTACATTTCAAGATTGAAAGTTTTGTATTTCTCAAGTTAAAATAATTACAGACAGAGTTCTGTTTATTTGATTAAAGTTGTTGGGGCATTTTTTTAACATTTTCCATTGAGATAATGCTTCAAGATAGAGAAATAACACTTAATCTACACATAGTTCAGGAGCTAGGAAATTAAGATTCTGCTTTGGCTAATGCATTGAAAACAACTCAATTATTAATGTAATACTTTTCATTTTACCATGATAGACCATGACTGTAAAAATCTGGAAAATGTACTTTTTCCCATGAAAAGAGGAACGTTTCTTGGCTTCGCTTGCCATCTAGTCGTTTTCATTATTTAAATACATATTTTTCCAATGCTGATCTTCTCCTTACTATAACTGTTTTCTGTTAACGAGATTTACTATAGCACAGCAGCAATAAGCTATGGGTTACTTCAAGATATATTTTAGTAAGCAAAGATAAAATTAACTTGCAGTGTCAAATCTCCATGCGAGATGAAGAGTGTTTGGACTCTGTAATTCCTTCTGCCATACTTTCCATTCTCTCATTCCTCTCCTATTTCACTCAGAGGAAGTGTTCCTATCTTTTCAGAACAGAGTGTAGATAGTTCAAAAGTGTGCCTTGCTTTCATCCATATATAGCACACCCAATCTGAAAGAAATTATTTGAAACAGTTTCTTCAGTGCTTTATTTTGATGCTGTAGGCAGTCAAACTTGATTACAGTACCATGATATAAGAAGCAGTGATACATTTTATCTTTCTTTAGACCTTATGTGTGCAATGTTTTCAATAACAGCTTTCTTCTTGATTTTAAAAACATTCAGAAGTGCTACTAGCCAAAAATACTTCACTGCATCAGCAGCTTATCTGGGGACTGAAGTTGGCTTTATTTTATTCAAACAGTTAAGTTAGAACTGCCTGCAGTCCTGCCTGCCTGCAGACAATTTGTTTAATTTTCCTGTTTAATTTTTTAACACAGAAAGTATTCTTTTATGAAGAATTTTCAGCTATGAAAACCCCAAACATGGGTTCAAAAGTCAAATCATGTCCTTCAATGCATTCATCGTTAATAAAGTTCTTGACATAGCCAGGGTGGATTTGAGGCATAAACTTGCAGAATAATTTATCTGAGTCACAACTACCAGTGGTGATAAATGAGAGTGAAAGAAAAGCATTTGGCTTTCAGATGTTAGGTTGGGTGTGGCAGGACTTGCAGTCAGAATAAGTTAAGTAAATTTGGGAAGTTTTCTAAGGAATCAAAATGAGTTCTCAACTCTTCTGTCTAGCTGTTCTTTATAAAACCCTACTCTAAAGTCTTTGTGTTCCTGGAACAAGGGCAAGTTACAAACACTATTGCCATTTGTTTAGATTGCCATATTTGCCAAGAGCAGCACCATGCTCATCTCCTCCTGTAGTTAGGTGATCTGCTCTTAGATGTATATTGCTTTGGAGGATCACTTTACCTTTCACATTTAGGATTGTGGTGCTGTCTAACATTAAATTGAGTGTGCAAGACTTAATGAAGACTATAATGAAGTTGCTCAAGTCTTGTTTGTTTTCCTAGAATGTACTGCAGGACATTAAAAAATGTTATTACAGCAACTTAGCACATGTATGCTTACAGTCAATCTCTTGCATTAATGAAGTTTTTTCCCTTACCTTTCTACAGTTCCCTTTTTTAAAATAAAAGTGCTAGGAGAACAAAAAAATAAACCATTTAGTTGACTATCATGTCTGAGGTCAAACAGGCACATGAAATACTAGAAGCATCCATGTATGATACATTAGATCAGATATAAAAAGATGGTACTTTTTGAATATATAGTCATTGTTATAACAAACTCGTTAGTGTGAAAAGTTGCCATTGCTGGCAACTGAATTCTGGTTACCAGATGAGACAAATTCTTCCTTATGCTATTTTTAGGACTGGAGCAGACTCATTATTATGGGGAGTAACAAAGATACAAACTTAAGTTCACTCCTTGTTTCCCCACACAACTGTTTCTCTACTTAGCAAAGGCTCTAAGAGGGAAAGTCAGAGCATGCAATGGATTTTCTGCAAAATTGTTTCCCCTAAATTCAAGAAACTGATGTAGAAAAAGCCACATTCTCATTGTTACTTAAGATGTTTCTTTCTTCAGCTTGAAAATTTCTCCAGAGAGATGGGGATGATGCAGAACTTCCTGAGCCAGGGAACTTGGATTAACCCCACAGCAATACAGAGTCAAGATGAAAGGGCTTTTGAACTCAGTGCCATTCCTCAGCTGGAAGGAAACCCTGTGCTCTGAGCAAAGTGAAGATCCAGGCAGCATGAAGTACAATACAAACCATGGCTGCTACTTTACTTCAAAAGCCTGAGGAGAAAATAAGGAATGATATATTGTGCACTAATGGCTTCATGCGGAAGTAAGGGAGCTCAATTCCAAGAAGGTACCCTTTTGCCAGAAATTCAGGTATCATGGCTCATCCCAGCCCTAACAAATTAGGGCTCCTCAGTTCTAACAGATTATTTTACCTTGTGGTTCAAGAACACATCAAGGAAGATGTGCTAGTGGCATCTTCCATCCCTATTGTGGCAGGCTGTAGGGAAAAAGGCACAAAACTCCAGACCAAAACAACAGGTAAAAGCAGTCTGCGGCCCAGGAACTGAAGCACTTAGCTGAAGATAAGACTTTCTGGGCTCTGGATGATAACTCCTTAGACCAGTTTTTAGCTTTATAACTACACAGTATTTGTCTGAAGCCAGCAATACCTGCCCTAGGTTGGGGACAACCTGTAGTCTACAAAGTCACACTGCAGTTTCCCCATTTTTCCCTTTCCTGCCACACTCATTTTATTGGTGTAAGGATCAGCTAAATAGGAAAAAAGGACAAATACATTCAATGTGCTCACTACTGACAGAGGAGAAAGCTAAAGGAAACCTGGGGACATAAATATATCATATAAAAACACAAGAAATTCTCATGGCTTGACAGACCTCAAGCACAGACCTAGAAATGGCTAACAAAAGACAGATGATACAGGACTGGAAACAAACAAACAGAAACGTACTTACGGACCTTATACACAGACATGACCAGGGAAGGCAGAGGGATGGCAGGTACATACTCAGACCTCAAGATGAAACAGGAGAGATTAATGAGTGAAGAACTTCAGAGGACAGAGAGTTAATTGAGGTAAAGGATTGATGCGTTTCACAAACTATAAATTGACAGCGGTGAGAGAAAACCAATGGTAGGGAATGAAAGACTTATGGACTGGACAAACAAATATGCGTTCATATCCTATCAAATTGGTTGAGTTAAGCTACTATGGAACACAAAAAGACATAGTGAAATCATTAGACCACAAGCTCCTTCTGAACATGGAACGAGATGCTCAATTCTACAGAGCCTAATACGTGTAAAAATAAAGTGTTCATCAAGCTATCAAGAAAGTTTAGTCTTGATCTGAAATTATTCTAGTATTTTCCTCAATAGAAGAGAGCAAAATATTTAAAGTTATTGATCCTGTATGTTAATAAAGATGTAGCTAGGGAAGTAACAAGAATATAAAGAGATGTTAATACAAAGACACATACCATAAATGTTTAGAAAATATGATTATTTGAATTTTAAGACACAGAAAAAGCTATCTGGTGAAGATATACAGGTAGAAAAAGTAAGTTCAAACCCACTTTATTTAACTTTTCGACTCTTTTTTTCACAAACATAGGTTTGCATCCCCTAATGGATTAATACATTGTGCAGGCAACTTCCAGCATCTGCTACCTGGGAGTCCAGGTCTGGCTCTAAGCAAAGCAATATGAGATTGCTAGGTATTTCTGAGGACACAGAACACACTTAAAAGAGCAAATGTCAAAGTAGGCTGAACAAAATCACGGTTCCCAATCACTTTCATGTTTTGACCTAAAGACTCCTTTGCTTGACAGCTGACTCCACCCCAGAAGGACCACAGCCTGTAGAATTACTCTCACATAAAAATGCAGGAAAATATAAAACTCATTCTCTTCCCATCTTGGTTTTTTCCCCCTCTTTTTTCTCCTTTTTTGCACACCTTCCTGATGAACTATACAAGTTTGCTAAATTTGTACGTGCAACTGCCACAACAAATAAGTCAGGGAAACCAAGACAGAAGAAACACTTTTCTACTCTCAGTTCTGTGTAATACTTTCCACATGAAGAAAGTGTATAGCATTTGCTTATCTATGTACACTGAAATTTTCCACTGTTCCTATAAACCTTCCCCACCCCAAGCCTCCGGCAGCTAATGCGCTTGCCTTTCTTGCTTAGGCTGAAGTTCACATATACCTTGAAAAGTTACCCTTAGGAAATACTTCAGATATATAATGTCCACACTGATTTATGTAGTCCAAATCCAGTTACAGCAAAAGTCAATATGAAAAGTCTACCAAATTAAAAAAAATAAGATAAAATGTAAGAATAGATGAAATAATATCGACAAAGAAAAGCAACAGAACTCAAAAGTTAAGAATTCAATTTTCTTTAAAAATCTAGTGGGAGACTATGTCTAATAAACCTTCTATTTATCCCTTGGTGAAGACACATCCCTCACTGCAAAATTAGTGGAGTCCTCATTTCTCCAAAAATCAAGTGGTAGATATTCAGTATTGAGGGTTCAATACCAGAAAGGAAAGCAAAAGGTAAGGATCCAAATTTCTTCTCACTGACTAAAAAAGTCAATCAACAAGCACCAAGCTGTTTCCCGTTGGCACAATGGCATCCTTTGTTTTTGTGAGGATTCTTATGGAAATCAGTGCAGCTCCTGGGCAAGTGTCAGTCATGGCACCAAGCATGCTTGAAGGAAATCCGTTATTGTAGGGAAGGAAATCCGTTATTGTAGGGACTTAGGACACAGGGGCTACACAATTAGCAGAAGTTTGGCAGTGTTTGAGACTGAAAAGCAATGAACTACTCTGAGAATCACTAGAATCATTTTATTAGCTTTCTGCATTCCTTCCTTTTCCCTAATCACCAAAGGCAAGTCTCTTTCCACACTCTTAAAGCCTGTTTCTGCCAGTGTAATGCCCTGGGAGTTTACAGCAGTGAAAGATGCAAGTAGAAAACATCCATGCAGGCAAATTTTAAGTTAAGAAAAGCAGCATATAGTTTAAAAAAAAAAAAAAAAAGAATCAGACATGATGGGTGGACATTAGCCTTATTACTCCATAATATAACAGGACATTCTTAACTTGTTTTGTCTACAAACTGCATCCAGCAAAAGCTTCTTTTTCCTTAACGAAGAATATGTACTTGTTTGATAAGAAGCCTTCTCAGATGCCAGTTCTTGCCTATCAGGTTGAACCTCAACACGCACAATGGTCTAGAGACCATTCTCTAGTTAGAAAACTATCCCTTCTAGCCACGCATCTGTGAAACACAGGTACGTCACAAAACATACTTCCCCTTCACCCAAAGCCCCTAAAGTTCTTCAATGTCCTCAGAATGACCAGCAACTTTAAAGAATCCTCTTCTGCAACTCAAATGTGAAACATGAGCAAATGATATTAAACTGAAAAACATCTCAAGCCTATTTAAATCAATTTGAGCCTTAACATAGCCAAGTGAGCATGGAGAAAAAAAGAAATAACCACCAGGCCTCTACAAAAATACGGATATTGACCGTGTACAACTTGATTGCACTCTAATTTTCGCACATGCGTTTTGCATTTCTCCCTCCGTAGTCTGTTTTAACTCAGTAGCTTCACGCTCAAGGGCAGTAACACCTCCACCGCCGACCCTACACCGACGGAGCCACTTGTGGTTGCCCCAACCGCCTGCCCAAACTGCGCACGGGATGAGCGGCAGCAAGAGGACAGGACCCACCCCCCTGCACCCCGCCCGCTCCGCAGCCCCCAGCGCCGCCCGCCACCCCGCGGTGACGGCAGCCGCAGGCGCGCAGTGCTGCGCGGTGCTCGGTTCCCGCCGCTGGGTGGGCTGTGCGCGCAGCTCAGAGCGTTCTCCGCGGGGGCGCTGCCCCACGGGGCGGGAGCGGAGCGGGTTTGCGGCACTGCAGCAGCAGCTGCTGCAGCGGAGCCGGAGACCTCCCTCTTCCTCCTCCTCCTCCTGCTGCTGCTCCAGCTCCTGCTCCTCCACCCCTGCCGCGCCGGGGGCCCTCCATTGTGCTGGAGGCTGCACACCAGCGGACTGCGACCCCCTCTCCCCACACCCCCGCCTCAAGCCCTTGCACAGAGGGGCCCCTCCCCAGCACCCCAGGTGGGTGCGTATCATAGCCCCCTCTCCCGTGCTGTCGCTTCCTATTTCTAAAGATACTTCTATACCTGTACACACACACATACATATATATAGTTCCCCACCATCTCATTGCATTTCGGTGTCCGCCCCGCAGAGGATCGGCACCGGCTGGGACAGAGGAGGGTGCTTCCTCGGCGGAACGGCTCCCGGCGGCTGCGTCCCCACGACACGGGAGAAGGTTATGGCAAGCGCGGAGAAAACAAAGCCAGCGCTTCTGGCTCCGGTCCCTGGGATGCGGGGATCGCCCCGCCAGAAGTTGCAGCACCGATTCCCTCTCCGCGCCCGCGGGAGACAGTCAGCCTGGGAGGCACCCGAGATCGCCCCAACAGCCGGCGGGCACAACGAGGGACGGACCCCGCTACTCAGCGGTGAAACTTTGTCAACAACAGCCGAGCCGAAGGGCGGCAATAAAGCTGGAGCCGCCGTCCCGCGGAAACCCGGCAACTTCCCAGACAATAAACCCGCCGCAGGTACCTGCGGAGAAACTTGTTGGGCCGCTCCTTCCGCCGCCCCTGCGCACTGGTCCCTGCAGCATCCCCCTCTCCCACTGTGACCTCTCCCGGTGCCGCCACGAAACTGTTGCCTCGCCCAAAGCCGGTGCTCAAGTGCGGCTGAGAGGGGAGCGGATCACCCCCACTCCACACACACCCCCCCCGGGGCTGCAGGCGAGAGCCTCGCACCGGTCGATACTTCGGTAGTTGGGGGACTTACCCTCCGGTCTCAGAAGGCTCTCAGAAAACTAGCGGTTCCGTCATCCCGACAGTCCTCCGCAACTTTCCTTGCATAGAGCGAGGATGTATCGATAGATATTTGTACGGAGAGAGAGGGAGAGGGAGGCAGAAAGCGCGCGCAAGACGACAAGCAGTTGAAGAGACTTTGAATAAAAGGGAGATGGAACTGGATTTCTTCCCAGTATCAGGACCCTAGGAATAAAAATAAAATAAATAAATAATAATAAAATCCTTCTTCAGGAGCGAATGCTTTGAGGTCCGCTATCTGTATTGCTGCTGCTAGCGAGCAGAGCGGGAGGCATCGCATACAGATAGATCCAAGTGGCCGCGTCAGCCGGCGGGCGCGGAGGGGCCCCGGGTCCTGCTGCTACGGCGCCGGGAACTACAAAGCCGCCGAGCAGCGGCGAGCGGCTCCGGGGGGGGGGGGGGCACGGTCGGGGGAACGGGAGGGGAGGAGGGGGAAACCGAG
>JASSUY010027335.1:0-44646 GCA_032466535.1 Forpus xanthops | reverse complement strand
CGGATTGGCTGCGGGCGGCCCGGCCCTGCGCCGCAGAGGGTGAAAGGGCGGTGACAGACATGGCGGCGGCGCTGCGCTGGGGGGCCGCGGGCGGCCGTCGGGGGCTCCGGACATTGTTCAGGGTGAGGGCCGTGTTGGCGCTGGGTGGGCCTACCAAAGAAGGCCAGGAGTGCGGCTTCGTTCCCTGTCCCCTGCTCGGCCCTGAGCTGCGGGGCTCCTCGCCGGGGTGATTGAGGTGCCCCTGTGTGAAGGGCTGGCTGGGTCATTCCTTCTCTCGTGAGGAGCTGCAGCGGGGAGCGCCGGGCGGGTGCTGTCCCCCGTGTGTGGGGCCTGGGGGTGCCGTCATTCCTGGGGTCGTGAAGCAGTTGGCCTGCCGGGGGCTGCCCTCGTCTGGGTGCGGGGCCGCCGGGGAGCGTGAGTGCGGCCGCGGTGCGTTGCTGAGCCGGTGTCAGGCTGCAGGGGGTGAGGGGAAGGGAGAGGGTGCTTCTGCTGGCTTAGGCCCCCCGGGCCCGCGGTGGGGCGGGCGGCGGGGACGTGGTCGTGCCCCGGAGGCGGTAGTAGTCGGGAAGCTGCGAAATCTAGTGCCTGGGCTCGGTTGCTGCTGGCTTGGGCCCCCCCGGGACAGTGGTGGGACAGGCGGCGGGTATCTGGCTGTGCCTCCGGAGGCGGTGGTAGTCGGGGAACTGCGAAATCTGAGTTCTGGGCTCTGTTGCCGGGGCTCGCAGTTTGCCAGAGCCTGTTCCTTGGTGTGTCCCATCTCTCTATTGCACGGAGTGCTGCTTGTTGCACCTCCCACCCCCCCTTTTTTTTCTTCCTTACTTAATTTGTTGCTGCTGGGCAGGGTCATGGCTACTTCCAATTTACACCTGTCCTCTTCCTCTGTTAAACGTGAGCTTATAAAAACCTCACCGTGGAGTGTAGTTTTGCACCATTCATAATAGTAAAATCTTTGATCGTAAGAAAAAGCTGCTGCTTTGTGGAACTGTGTTGTATCTTCCCCCTTCCTGTTACCTCAGATACTCGCGGATCTTTCAGCTGTCGCCTAAAGCTTTGCTGTGGTTTTTTTATTGCTCTTACTCTTCGTGAAAGTGTAAAAGAACTTGCTGCAGAGTTATACTAATGTTTTTATTTGCTGTCGGTTGTAAATTTCTAGAAAGCCTTATTCCTTAAGCTGTGGAGTAACTTCATTGAGGCAGCTGTTATATCTTTTACAGGTTGTGTTAAATGAGAGATTCTTTAGGGTAAGAACAAGCAGCATTAGCAAATAGTGTTGTGTAACAGTTGAATGACACTTCAGCTGGTTTGTATACGGAAAAGTGGTACAAAATAATCTAGTCATTTACAGTAGGAAGAATTTATACTCCCTTCCCCTCCATCCCCAAACCCACAAAGGAAAATGTGCATGGGGGTCTGCGAGTTCTAGTGAAGAGCAACACGCAGAAAATGCTTGTTCTGTGTATTCCTGAGGGTGTGGGATGGGTTTCTTCCTAAAAATGTCTCCCCATAGCAATACTGTAAAGAACTCTTTGTGTAACCTTAGGGATCATGCAAAATAGGTGGTTTATGTGGGCAGGGCATTCTGAAAGGGGATTAAAGAGTTAAAAAGGATGTGCTTTACTGAAGTGTTTTTCCTTAGGGAAATATATGTAGCAAACCTGTTTGGTTGTGAAGGTGTACCCCAGAGAAGCTTCTTGAAAAGTGAAGTAAAAGAAGTTTGTTTGGAGACAATGATTTGGAATTAGCAAATGGCTTGTGCTGTTTGAGGACTTTATTTTTGCTAGCCATATGTATGTGTGTATAGATATGGAAGACTTATGTTCTTTGCCTTAAATAGTGCTAAGATAGGTGTCAGTCCTTTTGAGTCTCCCTAGGAAAGGCCTACTTCTGTCTCCTTTCTGACATCTCAAGGATGGTGCAGTGATTTGACTGCATCAGTGAACACAGTATAGAAATGGTACATTAGTGACACCTTTGTAAACCAAAATGTCTTTATAGGTACCTAACAGGCCTTGTGACTTAATTGAATTAATTTCTATCTCTTAATACTGGTGTATGAAAGTCACCTTCAAGACATCAGTATATTGGAAAATATTTAAAAAATGGCATTAGAATTACTTCCTTAGTTTTTTATATCTTGCTGACATAGGTGAATAATATAACTGATGTCTTCAGACTTTAATATGCTTGGAGGTTTGACATTCTTCTGCAAGGACCAGTACCTCATAAATTGTCCTTAACTTCTGTTGCCCGTCTCACGTGGGGATCAATAAATGACCTGAGAAAATACAGTGTGAAAACAGTGAGCTGGGTATTTAACTACTTGTTGTCTTTATAATCTGATGCCCAGCACTTCTGTTTAGCTTTATGCAGTACTAGTCCTGTTTACAGTATAGCTGAAATTTCTGAATGCTTTGCATGTTTTGAGCTGGGAAGAAATCTCATGTTGAAAGAAGGCTGTAGCTACAGAATGAAGGTGAGCTTTTGATAATTCAATTTTGAAGTGTGTCCAAGAGAGCTGTGAGACTGTTTAAAATAATGTAGAAAAAAGTGATAAATACTGTACATTGTGAGATCAGTAATACTGCTGATCAGTGTAGATCAGTTTTTTAAACAGTGAGCTAAATGTATGGAAAGTTTCTCAGCCATCTGAGTTAAGTTGTTACATGCACCCACCAATTTTTTTACTGTGGAAGTTATCTGTGCAATGGGAGGTCCTTGCGTTCTTCTGTGACATTATTTTTTACAGGCTGTTATTTCCAGGGAAAAGAGTTTCCCATTTTTTAGAAGCCCGAAAGCACTATGCCGATAGGATAGCAAGATTGGTATCATCTGCAATTGGGGTAGGAAGTTAAAATGGCCACTGCTCTGAGGACGTGAATGTAACTGTTCTGGAGTTTCTAGTATGTAAACTATAGACTTGAGTACTGACAAACAGTCTTAAAATATATCACAGGTAGAGATTTCTGATGTTCTCTTTGTTCTCAGGAGCAGCTGTTTGGATTCTGCCTTCAATTTGGAGCAACTTCAAAATCAAAGCAAGTATTTTAAATGTTTACTTTCCAGAAGCAGGTCAGAACTAATAACATCAGCAGATGCTTCCACTATTCTCTGCTCCACAACTACACACTTGAATTGCCTGTCTTGGGCAGGTTTCATCAGCTGGAGCATCTTTCATATGGAGAAGTTGGGGCTCTTCATCCTGGATAAGAAAGGGCTGTGTGGAGACTTCATTGCAGCCTTGCAGTATCTGAAGGGGGCCTACAGGAATGCTGGAGAGGGAGTCTTCATTAGGGACTGTAGTGATAGGATGAGGGTTAATGGGTATAAACAGGGGAAGTTCAGGTTAGATATAAGGAGGAAGTTTCTTACTGAGAGGGTCATGAAGCACTAGAACAGGCTGCCCAAAGAAGTGGTAAATGCTCCATCCCTGAAATACAGTGTTCAAGGCCAGGTTGGACAGAGCCTTGAGTAACAGTGTGAGGCACCCCTGCCCATGGCAGGGGGGTTGGAACTAGATGATCTTAAGGTCCTTTTCCAACCCTAATTAGTCTACAGTTCTGCAGGCAAAGCATGCTGTGCCATCTATGGGCAAGACTTCATTCTGGTAGAAAAAGTTAAGAGTTCATTAAAGTTTTCACTGAACAAAACAGTTTTGTTCTGACATACTTAGTATGTTTTCATTTTCTTGTTTTGTCTGTCCCATGCTTGCGTTGGCGGTTCCTGCATGATCATTTTAGTGCTGTGATTTATTTCACAGGTGCTAGCTTTACTGGAGCTGTCTAAGCTCCTGCATGAGAAACAGTTCCAGCTTTCTGCAGCTGGTAGGTCTTGATTGTAGACTGTTCCTTTTGAGCTCCTGCCTCCATCTAACTTGTGCCAGCACTGTTGCTTGAATATCTAAGTGGATATGGACTGAAATCTGGCTGAGAACACTTTTTTTTTCCCCACTCCTTGTGAGTATTGCCTCAGCTGGATTTATTCCATGGTACAGTTCACTGTGTGGCTATATAGACTTTTGGGACTGGCATGAAGGAAAAGGTACTTAAGTGTAGGAATGGTCTAGTTTTTAAAGCAAAGTAGCCTTAGGTGGATGAGTGTTTCCTTACTTGTGGTTTTTTTTTTTGTGCTGTGTTGGCAATTACGAAAAACAGATTTATTTTTAATTCTTCTGAGAATTACCAGTGTTTCTCAAACCTGGTAAGAGTGAAAGAATGGTTATGTATAGTGCAGTGTACCTTGCAGAACATTATACTACATTGTTGTTTGCAGTTAAAAGAGGCAGAACTTATGGCTAGTGGAAAGTATGCTATTCTAAGCTGTTTCTACTAGGCATTGATTACTGTAATTTCTAGTAATGCTAAAATGTACATTTCTTCCCTTATTTGACTTCTTAAAGCAAATGTTGGTATATGATGCTTTTCGTACCCGCCATCTAGAACTCTGCATCTGTTTGAACACCAAGACCTCTTTGTGCCTGTAAAGCTCAGTATCAATGAGTTATCTACAAGATGACCAGTAGGATAGGGAAATTTCTTTCCTTGATGAAGGTCATGTAAACTTTTAAACACATGCATGTAAAACATCTCTAAATAGCAGGTTAACTTTCTATGTTGCTGTTGTGTATTCAGTGTCTCTAAACCACCTAAAGAGGTTTCCTAGGGCCCTGGAGGCAGATTCTATGCTAGACCTCAAAGAGGTGTGCCATGAGCATATTCTTCTAAAAATTAGTTTGATTTGCATGAGCTTATAACTGTTACAGCTATTCAGGTTTGAGCTCAGTTTGGCTATTGTGCAATTAATAGATAAAGCAGGATGCTTTTCCAAAATACAGTATTAATGCTGCCTTGTGTTTTGAGGATTAAGTAGAAGTGGGAAACTCCATGCCAAACTGAAAAGTCTGGGGTTGAGGTCTTATAAATGGATAGACTATGTTCTTGGGCTTTCAGGAGTCAAAAGCTTTGTCAGATTGAAGTAACAAGTCATGACAGAAGTAGGTTATACCTGGCGACTCTGCTGCCTTCTCCTAGTTTTGCAAGATAGAAAAAGTCACTAGGTGAAGCTGAGCTCTCTGGGCTCTATTCTAAGGAAATTTTTATGTAAGGTGTAATACTTAAAGCATGTGTGTTTTTGGGGAGGCAGCCAATTAAGAATGTACCTTGCAAGTTAAATTGGCTTGGCCAAGTGGGTGGTTTGGGAATTCCTTGGAGGTTTTAGTGTAGCTTTTAATGAACCTACCTGTAGGAGGAGCTTGGAAGCCTGGGGGTAGGTGATGCCTGAGTAGCTGTTGGAGATGGCAATTTAGCAGTGTTGCTATAGCCCTAGCTGTGAATTATTTACAAAATGTCAGTTTATTTTTAAGTACTTACTCAATTGCTTATAGTGGCTAAGAGCATACCCTCTAAAGAAACTTTTTTTGAGGTGGATTCTAGATTAAGCAAGCTCTTAAATCTTATTGTATATTGGTACAGATACATACAAACCCCCACAAGCTCTTCTTTTAAAACTGTGAATTAGAATTGGAATTTCACATTGAAGTTGAGCAATATGCTTGATTTGCCTTAGGAAATTACCCCACATGTATTCAATTCAGGCCCGAACCTGGCTTTCTAAGTGTTTCTAGTGCGTGATAGTAGTTAAGTTTTTAAACATAGATGCATAATTAGGCTATTACAAGATTTTTATGTGACATCTGTAGTGTAAAAACAGAACTGAGTGTGGGTTAATGCTTTTACAG
Organism: Forpus xanthops; assembly: GCA_032466535.1. Lineage (NCBI taxonomy): Eukaryota > Metazoa > Chordata > Aves > Psittaciformes > Psittacidae > Forpus > Forpus xanthops. Next base: position 38,912 of record JASSUY010027335.1, on the reverse strand, counting down.
TTTTTTGTGTTTTTTTTTTTTCTTTTTAATTGCTCAGTAACTTTATTCTTTCTGTATAAGAAGTTAGAGCTTTTTTCAAGACAGCACATGGCTAAAATTCTGAAACTTAATGCTAATTTTCCCATCATAGCCTTTTGTTACAGTCTGTAGCATTACTTTTCTGGTTTCCCATAGGCCTTCAAAGCTAGCTTTGTATTGAAGTTTACAGGGAATCTCAGAAGCTTTTCTTCCTTTGCCCCCTCCCCTCCCCCCCCGCAGTATTTAGATTAGCCCCACTGACCCTTAACAAGTACTTTCTTCTATGAATAATATTAACTTGGTGTAGGTTTTTTCGTATGTTCTGTATGGTCTTCTTCAAATGATTTGTTGTCCCACTTGCACTTCTGTCAGTAGTGTTTGAGAGGAACTCAATCTGCCTAACTGCATGTACTCTGGAGTAGAAGAGTATGCCTTGCTGCTTCTGCTATAGCTATCCTTGCTCTTTTGTGGATGTCCTATTCCTGGCAGTGTTCAAGGCCAGGTTGGATGGGGCTTTGAGGACCTGGTCTGGTGGAAGGTGTTGCTGCCCATGGCAGGGGGATTGGAACCATATGGTTTTTAAGGTTCCTTCCAACCCAGACCATTCTATGATTCCCTCTGACAGGATCTAGATTGCAATACAGTCACTGAAGGTGTTACATTCCTTCTGTAAATATTGGATAGGATCAGCTGGTAGATGCCAGTTGCAGCTGGCATAATGATGTCCTTATCTTCCCTCTTTAATGCCTGAAACAGCTTGGATGAAGAATACACCTCTACAAAAGAAACCTGTGGTGGTTTTGATTCTAGCATTTATATATTTATATATATAGTAGTTTTTTTTTTTTCTTTTTTCTTCTAAAGAGCCTTTGAGCCTTTGCTTTTTACTGCTTAGATTTCTGCAACTTCTGAAAACAGTTCTTTCAGACAGAATTGACAGGTCCTGGATTCTGGCAGTTGCCAGTCACTGGTGTTTTGTGCTCCCTACTAGACAGTATTCAGTATTAAGTTTTTTTACATTCTTTTTATCCAACTAGGTGGGCAAGTAGTTCTGTCAGAGCTGTCTGTATTGATGCAACTTTGGTGGGGGATCATTTATGTATCAGATTTTTTTTTTTTGATGATTAACTGATATTAAGTTGTCAAATTAACTTGCTTGATAAGTACCTGCCTCAATCTCCTCCTGGATAAACTTGCAGATCTGTTGTATCATCTGTTGAAGAAGCACATGTATCTTGCTTTTTCTTGCCATATAATAAATTCTTAGGCTATAAGAGCTGTTTTTTATAGAAGCTGGCTCAGAGTACTCTCAGAGGAGGAGAAAAAGGCCTCTCTTCCTCAGACTACTGTCGAGTTGTGGTAGGGAAGACTAGGAGCTGAACTAGCTTGTCAAGTGTGTTCTACTTTGCTTGGTGTACTGGCCCAGCCCATTACCTGCTCTATTCCCAACAGCTCCCTACCAGCAAAGGCTTCTCCCTGTCCTCGCATGCACATATGCTCTTTTGAAAGTTACTTACTAGGTATTTCTTGGAACAAGTAGGAAAGATGATGTAGTGGAGGGCTTACTAAAAAATTATTTATATCTAAGCTCATGACAGTCTGTCTTCTGAATTGTTCCTGGTTCCTGTTTGTTTGATGTGTACTTTGGGGAAGACAGACTTGTAAGCTTTCATCTGCTTTGTGGGGGAATGAAAGGATATGGAAGAGTTTCCTCAAGATGTCAGTATATGAACTGTTTTTATCTTACTGGAATACTGTAGCAGAGAAAAACCTTTAACTCCCTGTTTTCTTCTGTAGTGTGAAACACCGTGTTCAAGATGGTGCCTTATAACTTTGCATAAACTGTATTCATCTGTGTATGACCCAAATGAAAAGGTAAGTAGTATAGTGCATGATTTTAACATTTTATTGTATCACTGATATTTGGCTTTTAAAGCTGTCATCTTCCCTCTGCTGCTACTAACAATGGTAGTTCTCCCAGTATAACCTATGTACAGTCACTGTCATAATAGCATGTTTGCATGGCTTTTCTTTAAAAAACAACAAAAAAAAAGGAAGTTGCTTTTACAAACTTCAGTGCATAGCTTTTAAAAGGTTAGATAAGTGGTTCTAAGATTGGGGAAGTTACACACTGGCCTGAATGTGTTATAATTATGAAACTACTATTAGTATTTTGCATGGTGTGGGAGGTATAAGCCTATTAAAACACCTGGGAGCAAGACTAGCCAAAAGCTTTTCATAGAAACAAAAAGTAAGCAATAGTGGCAGAGCTGTTAGATGATCTAACATGGGGATGGGAACTTTAGAGCTTGCATAAAGATGGGCCTTTAAGGCCTGCAAAGATTAATAAATACATTGGGACTTGTGCAATGGCAATCTCAGTTTAGTTATGAGCCAGGAAAAACTTTTCCTGTGGGAGATTGTCTTGGTATGGCCTGTAAAGCAACACATTGGGAAAAATAATGTAGCTGAGGAATACACTAGTACTGAAAAGTGGGAATGCTGACAGTTTGGGTCTGATAGACTTGACCTTATACCAGTGTAGAAGCAATTAACCAGGAGTGAAACAGTATTAGAAAACAGGGGAAAATAGCCTGTACTTAAAACTGTGGCTTGAAAAATATTCTGAAGAAATTTGAATCATTAAGGGGACCTTGCTTAAACAAGGTCCTCTTCCTTTTCTAAAGGCATAGTTATGCTTGGACATGATAATTGGGTATTTGATTTCTATTAACTAGGAGCTATATAATTTCAACTAGTGGCTACTACAGATAATTTAAGCTCTTCTGCTTTATTCCATTCACTGTCCCTTCCACTGTCTTTGTAAAGACAGCCTTTGATATGAGACTCTTTAAAGCTAATTAGTCGAAATGATATAAGAACTGCTGCATCTTACTTCAAAGCAGCATGTGTTGTGTTTTTTATGTGCTGGACTTAAGACTTATCTTTAATAGTAGGAGCAATAGTCCAGTCTCCTACTATTAGTATCTTTATTGCAGAATTAGAAAATTAAAACTAATGTAAAATATTCTTAACATCTTGATACTTAGACTTGCACTGTGACCACACCTGATTAATAATACAACTCCTGTACCAAGAGCTACATTGGTGAAGGGTTTGAGTTGTTAAACTTTTCAATGTCAAGTATTTGGGAGCTTTATTTCATTCCCCCTCAAGTCTGTATGCTTAAAAACTTCAGGTACCCCAGAATGCTGAAATTTGGATTCGGGAGCCATTTGTGTGTGCATGTTTGAAACTTTTCAGTTTTATTCACTAGGTTTTTAGAGCAGGTCTCCAGCTAAATAAGCTCTCCAAACAAATTGCTAGGTCCTGTGATGGTGTTGTAGTATTTGTACCTCTGGTAAGTGAGCTTGCTTAAGGATGTTTTAAGTGGGGTGTGGGTATACCTGTATTCTAGGCAGTGGGGTGTGCATTCTTCAGCAGATCGGGTTGAATCTACCATATAAGCTTGCTGCAGCTCTTACTTGGAGGGATTTATCCATTAATTTGTGCATGTTGTTATCATGTGGTAGTATTTTTAAACTAATTTTGTGATGCTAACTCAGCCCTGACTTTGAAGAAGTAAATTTGGTCAAGGACATCTTGAGTATGTTTGTTTGGAGGAGAACAGCAAACAGTATGTACCCTAGTCTGTCAATAGCAGTTCCTACTGGGGTTTTGCAGTGTTCCTTCCTCTCCTCTTACACCTGTCTTACTCTCCCCAAATGAACTAAGTACTGGGGGGATAATAGAGTTTAATGGTTGCAGTAGCAGTACTTCTCCCTCCACCATCCATATGAAAAACAGGTGTTTGGTGTAGGAGAGTGAGAATGGCTGAAAGTCAGGTTTGATGAACCTGACCTTATATGACTGTGGGCTGCCCCTGAAGGAGAGAGTCCTGCTTGTTCCTTATCCTGTTTTTTGATTTAGAGCATGGGAGGCAGAGTAGACTGTTACATTACTGCATTGAAGTGATGTGCCCTGAAGCTGCATCCCTGCTAGGTGTGATGCATGGGAAGCAATAGGGATGTGTAAAACAGGATTTTCTTTTTCAGTGGCAGTCTGTATTTACAACCAAGCAGGTGCAGTATCAAAGTGCACCCGTGCATTCAGTAGCAAGGCCAGACACAGCAATAACCCTTGCTCCCAACAATGAGGTTTTTGTGCTGGGCAACTCTACTCCTCTGCTACTCTTTCTTAATGTGGAGCTTTTGTCTAGGGTGTCGGGTTTCTTCCATTGTGACAGCTTGCAATCTTAAGTATGAAATGTGGCAGTGAATTTCAGGGGAGTAGTAAATTTGATTTCTGTTCTGTTGAGCGCCGATTGCTACATAGTATGTGTAACAGTGTGGTGATGGCAATGCAGGGTTTTGCTGGGTTCCTTGCAAGAGGCTCAGCTACAAGGAGGGGCAAGGTTGGTACAACTCAGCAAGTATGCCTGTACATGGTGGAAATGTTGCTCTTTTGCCCTCTGTGACCTAGGCAGAGAGGAACCTCTCCTTATGATTGGAATTTGTTTTAAAGATCTCCTACAGGAGATGAGTATTGTATTCTGGGTCATCTGATGGTTAGAGTACTGACTGACATCTGTCAGTGTGTCTCTTTCCTGGACTTGACAGGCTCTTAGAGGCTCTGTAGAGTTCTAGTTTCTGCATAGTGTATTGTAAGGAGAGCCAGGGAATGCTGGTGTGAGCAGTGCACACCTTTTTCTTCTGCATATGTGAGTGCTAGATAGATCTAGTATAAGATACTGTTTATATGCTGTATCATCATTGTTAAATCAGCAGAACCCTTTTAAAATTAGGTGATCTCAGGGTAACAAGCTGATGGCCAAGCCAGGTTTATAGTGGTAGTGGAGGAGGAATGCATATTTCTAGAGGAAAGAAAACTCTTTTTGTTCGTCCTTCAAGATTCTTATTATTCTTTTCCCTTCAGACTTTTGAAAAACTTCTTATTGCCAACAGAGGAGAGATCGCATGCCGAGTAAGTATGTAATCTTAAGTTTTTTTTCTTTGTAGTTAATTTCATGCTATTTTCAATATTGATAATTGTCATCTTTTATATGGTAGGTCATCAAAACATGTAAGAAGATGGGGATTAAAACAGTTGCCATACACAGTGATGTCGATGCCAATGCTGTAAGTACTACTTGAATTCAAATAGCAGACGGGTTTCTTAGTAACTCAGCCTGCTTGATTACTAGTTGTGGTAATGTTGGCAATTCCGAAGTATCTTTGTATATGTCATTTTCCTCCATGTGCTTGAAGGGGAGGATGGAGAGGGTTGTACAAGTATTTAGCTTGTTTTTTTTTTTTTGTGAAATCTGTGTTTAGCTTATGTAAATGTTAACCTTGCTGTTTTCCTGGATTAATCTGGGCAGTAACGCCTAGAAGATGTGTGCACCAAGTGTGAAAGTGGCAATGAAACCTAAATATTTTTTAGTGTACGTAATGTATGCTGAAATTGAAGGATACTGATGGATATTTCTATTCCATCTTATGTATATGGTGTCTGCTGTTAGGATAAATGGATTTGTTCTTTGGCAGCACCGAATAGTCTTGTTTACTGGCATGAAGTAATTCTGAAAATACACTAAAAAAGCTGTTTTTAAAAAAATAAAACATGCTCTTTCACTAGTCTGTAATAGGCTTGAGAACATGAATTGGTTTTCTCACCAGTGTGCCTGGATGGCTTGCTTTGTTGTATGGAGTCTACTACAAGCTGGAGACTATGAAAAAAGATCTGAAAGTAGTGAGTGAAAATCAAGGTTGAAGAATATAATGAGGGAGTAAGAATGACACACAAAAGTAAAACTCATGACCTTAGGGAAGGGAGTACAAATAGTACATTACAAAGAGGAAATAGAAAATATTTATGCTTCAATCTACAGTGCTGTCCTAGCTTTAAACTTGAGTAGAGTCTTTAGTTTGTAATAGTTCATAAAAAAAAAAAAAAAGAAATCTAAGCTGGTGTCTCAGAAATGTATCAGTGTAATATTTCATGAAGGTAGCATTAAGTGTGTTAAATGAGATGACATTTTGAGTTCAAGGACTAAAGATGATGCTCTAAAATGTTGTAAGGGTGGATAATGTCTGCTTAGCTCTTTACTTAAAGACCCATCAAACCTATCTGTACAAGGTTAAGCATTAGATGTGTACACTGAAGTTCCAAGTATTTAAAGGAAAATAAGAGGCTACATGAAGCACTGTTTTGTGTGCTTTAAATAGGATAGTGGTATTAAGTCTAAGTTAATTTTTTTGGCCTAATTAGAAGTTGTTTATGTCTACCATACATTCTTTAATCATGCTTTGGGTACTTGCACTGGAAAATAATTTAACTCATGTCATTAGTCTTAATGGCTTGGGTACCTCCAGTTATTCATTGTGGGGAATGACCTGGCCATTGCAGTCATGTGTGTGACTATCAGTTTGGGTGCTCTTGACAGATAAGTCAGAGGCCAAATTCTTAACTGTGTTACTTTCCATAAAGTAACATTCTTGTCTTGTGATGTTCGCTTGTGTTCAGGTTTCATCAGCAAGTGCCTTATTGGTTATACCATTGGTAGCAAACTCTTGATCGCTCTGAATTCAAACTTGGGAGCTGATGCAACCTGGCAAAGGAACCACTGTCCTCAAGCAGCTAGGAGGAACCTGTTTGCTTAGTGGTGGGATGCTGCAGTAAAGTTGTGAATAGCTTTATGGTTTTGTGTGTGACAGGATTAAGCCAGATCTCTCCTTCAAGACTTATATCACAAAGGCAGTGAATATCATAGGCAGCTACCCTGATGATCATCGTTGAACCAAAGGCAGAAATAAATATAAATGTATGCAGTTGAACTAGTTGCCCATCCCAAAGCTGTCTGGCTTTACCAAAAAAAGTGGGACCTGTTTTAAGTGACTAGGGTAAGTAGGATGGCTTAAAAAAATATTTACATTAAGAAATGTTATTAATTGGAATAGGTAAGTTTTCTGTTTAGAACATAGAGTAACCTTTTGAGATACAGTAATAGTTCATTATTACATTATCTATCATCTGCATAGGTACTTGCTGAAAAATGAATAGCTTGATACTCCTAATACTAATTTTTACGAATACAGCTGTGAAAGGCGAATAAACCAGTCTGTTACTTTTCTCTGACTTTTCTTTGTCATACTGTTTGAAAACAGAACTGAAATTGAACTGAAGCAGGGTTCCTTGAGTGTGCTCACTAAATTTTAAGGGGGAAATTGCCTAGCCTTAACCATTCTGTGAAATTGGTAATGTGAAATTGAACAACCTGCTGAGAGCCAAATAAAGCTTACCTGAAAAAGAAAACCAGAAAGAACAAAATACTGCTTTGTGCTCTTGAGTTTTAAAATGGCCAAAGATCTCAAGGATTTCTATAGGTTAAAATTAAGGTGATAGGGATGAGAACGTTAACAAAACTTAAAAGGAGGGGTGTGACTTCAGACTTTTGGATGCTTGTGTATTAATTCAAAGTTAAATGTAGCTGGAAATGATATTAAATGGGATTGGATTACATTTACCTTTGTGGAGGTGGGAGGAAGGTATGAACTGGGGAAGGAGGGTGGTGGTTGGAGAGGAATATATCTGAAGTTTTATGCTGTAGAAGAGAAGTTGCTGTGTTCTAACAACTGTCCTGAAATAAAATCATTGTGGTGGTTGGAGAAAAGAGACCGAGACCACCACAGGGCGTACTGTTGCGTGTGTGATACTGAGTATGTTGAGAAATGTAGGTCATAATAGGTACTTTTAGGGTCTTGAAAATCCTGGAAACACTATTACATCTTCTTATTTTGGGGAAGGCAGAAGGAAGACATTGTATGTTGTTCAAATTGCCATTTTTTTTTACTTCAGAGTTTAACTTGCAAAACTAAGTCTTTGCACTTGGATACATTAAGTGGGGAAGGATCAATAGAATTTTTTTTTTTAATTACCGTATCTGGTGGAATTATTTTTTGGGATGAGAAAACAAGCAATGAACTTTCAGCTGAACAAGACTAATCATATGTACTTTTTCCTCCTGAACTGACTGGAATAGAAGGTTAAGATGAAAGAGCCTCCTCAACCATAAATGTAACACTGATGGTGCAAACATTGTCAAGGAAAGCTGAAGAACTATTGTAATGCCTAATGTAATCAGCTAAAAGTATGATAAATGAAGAACAAGCTTTCACTAATTGGACCTGAACAAAAGAAGGTATAGCATAAAGCAGTGAATGAGATATAATTTTACTTGGCATTTTTTAACACAGCAGGGATTCTATAGCCATAGGAAGCAATGAACTATAAGTGACTGAAAAAATCCCATGGGAAAGTAATGTAACTACTAAAACTTTACGGAGTAGTGGACAATTTGTCACATTTCTTTAACACAGGGGTTTTCTTCTAGCAATCACTTAAGACTTCAGGTACTATTGTATTTGTATTAAATTGCCTTAAGCATAGACATATCCAAATGTTTTTAGCTTTTGCAGATACAGTCTTGTTTTGCTAGATAATATAAACCCAAAATATGATGCAAATGCTTTCATTGATGTAAAAGTGATTGCACAGGATTCAGCTATTCTCCAGAAAGGGCAGTCTTCTGAGTGAAGAAAAATGGAAATAATTAAATGACCTAGAAATGAAATATCTATATCTCTTTCCTAACTTTATTTCTTTTTTTTAAAGTTTGGAGTCTGAGGCAGTATTTTAGGAAGGTGTGTTTGTGGGAAATGTGATTTAGGGAAACACTGATTAAACTTGTAAAGTTCTATACCAAATCTGTATTGAGCTGAATGAATTTCGGTGAACAAGTTGAACTTTTGGATGAAACAAACTTGAACTTTTCTTGAAGACTTCCCTGTAGCTTAATGGGATACTCTCAGGTTCTTTTGTTCTTAAGAAATCCAGTTGCCAAAAATAAATATGTGGGGGAATTTGGTGTTTAAGTTTTAATCCTAAAAAAACTTAGATTAAAAAATGGAAATTAATCCACAACTGAGGAGTTTTCTTTACAGAGGTCTTGAAGTTTGTCCGAACTCACGTTTTTCTTTTTTTTTTTTTTTTTTTTGCCAGTTACTTCATTAAAATATGCAAAGCTTTCTTCTGTCATCTGCTGCAAAACTAGAAATTTAGTAATTTTGACAGCTTGCTGCCTCCCAATGGCACTTCAGGAGTTTGTGCTCAGATAACTTGTGGCAAGACCTGTTCAAGTACCCATATGAATAAGAAACTTTAATATTTAGTGCCTTGTTTAAACACATGATTCCCAGACTGTTGGCTAGAGTATATAGAATGGCCTCTGCCTCCATGTGCTGTCTGGAGAAATTCACTCTTCATAAATGATGGTGTTTGCAAGGCATACAGAACAGGAATGTGCCAGATCGCACCAAGGAAACATTAGGGTCAAGTCTGTGGCTGGTGTTTTGCTCTTCCTTCAATGTATTTACCTTTTGTTTCGAAACCAGGATAGCATGTTGCTTATTTTTTCACAAGAGATGCTGGATATGATTTTACTATCCTGTCCCCTTGTGTATTCAGTGAATTACTGAATGGTTGTGTAAAGTATAAGACATATTAGTGGTGGTCATCTTGGTAAGACCCAAATACCTCTGTGGAAGGAGCGTGCTTTTGTTCAAAATTGTATCTTGCCTGCTAAGTGTAGTCTGTTTTTTCTTTTTAAATCTGTATCATTACTTCTGAGCTGAGTGGATTGGTGGAGGGTGCAGTTGATGAGCAAGCAATGCATTTGCATTGCTCCTTATAACCAGTGAAAGCTTGATCTGTGATTTTAAAAGCTGAGGGCTGTTCATCAGAGCTCTAGAATCCTTAAGCTTTAGCCTAGTCTCCAAAGACTGGCTGTATATTTCATTTGGGTGATCTGAATTATGACCTTGTAGCGGGTCACAGTCTTTATTTTGGTGACTGAGGTGAAATGTTGCTTGTATTGGATTCTGGTTGAAATCCTAAGATTGAGTGGGAGAGGGGTGTAGAGTAGGAAGCTTTGAGCATCATACTGCAGCTTTTTGGGAATACTTCTTTGGAGGTGGGAAGTATGTGTTGGAAAGAGGGAACTGAATTCAGATCTTTTGACCTTTGTGGGGGAAGGGTTATTACCAAACCGATCTAATTAAAGATTCATGCATGGATTCAAACTAATTTCTTGGCATAAACCTCACTGGGGAAGGTGGTTGTTGTCAGAAGCTATACTAAATTATGGTTGGGGCAGACAAATGTGGAAGCCCAGTCAGAATTTAGTTGTGACTTAAACATGCAGGTACTCAGTGCTGTGAAGAGTGAAGCAGTGGTTCTGTGACTGCTGACAACTGTCTGTATCAGTAAGTAGTATAGAGTAGCAGAAGTGTATCTGTAGATAAATTGCCCTGAGAAGCCAAGTGAGTTTATGGCTATTGTAGTTTATTTTGCTTGTGTTAACCTCTAGACTTCTTCAGCCTTTCCTGCTGCCACACCTCCTTAAAGACAAGAAGAGAAGGTCCACGGACCCCTTCACTTTGAGGCTCTCTGACTGTCTTCTCTTTTTCTTGACTTCACTCTTCACCCAGGTCCTCTTCATGAACTGCTCCAGTGTGGGTCCCTTCCATGGGATGCAGTCCTTCAGGAACAGGCTGCTTCAGTGTAAGTCCCTCATGGGGCCACAGGTCCTGCCAATGCAGGCTTCCTGCAGGGTCACTGCTTCCTTTTGGTGTCCTCCACAGGGTGCAGGTGAAGATCTGCCCCACCATGGACCTCCATGGGCTGCCTCACTATGATCTGCACCATGGGCTGCCGGGGGATCTCTGCTCTGGCACCTGGAGCACCTCCTACCCTACTTCTGCACTAACCCTGGTGTCTGCAGGGCTGTTTTGTGCCTTCTCATGCCTTTCTGTCTGCAGTGACTCTTGCACAGTAACTTTTAAATGTGTAATCAGAGGGGTGTTACCGCTGTTGCTGATGGGTCTGGCATCTGCCAGAGATGGGTTTGTCTCGGAGGCTGCTCTCTCACATCTTTGAACTGCCCCTATTGTGGAGGTTCCTGATGCCTGGAAGGAATAAATTTTCTGGAAGCCATGTCTTATTACATGCAGTATGAGAATATGTCTGTGAGCAGCCTGTGTGAGTTATTTTGGCAAATCATGCCTGGCTAATCTGGTAGCCATATTTGGTATGACTGACTCCAAGGATGAAAAAGAGCTGTGAATGTCACAGAATGAAAGGTACCTTAAAGTTCATGTAGTTTGCCATGGACAAGGACATCTTCCGCTAGACCAGGTTGCTCAAAGTCTCATCCAGCCTGGCCTATTACGAATACTTCAGCTCATTAATATAAATTAACCAAACAACCAATGTCAGTTACCTTGGCTTTACCAGAGCTCTTACTGGTGTCTCCTGTTAGTATCTTAGCAGCTAAATGAAGTGAGTGAAAAATGGGATCAGCTCTTCATGGGTCCCATCCAACCTCAATTATTGTTAATATTTTTTTTATTACTATTTTAAAACTCCGCAGGATGGAGGGAGAACTCATACTAGTAAAAGAAAAACAGACTAATTTATATTATGTTATCAAATGGGCAAATACGTGATTAGTCAATAGTCTGGCAATGCAATGTGAAAGAAGAACTATCTCACCTTATATGGCATCATATTGGATGGGAAAAGGCATGCCTCTTCACAGATAACTTGAGTGCTTGTTATTAAAGTACAACCTGTTTCTTTACCTGGTTTAATTAAATTGCTTGTTATCCGTAGCTGAACTAGCAGATTCAGATTCGAGGAAGCTTTTTTTCAATGAGGGTTTTTCTTGTCATATACGATTACTGAAATACTGACATGATTCTGAGAAGGTAAAAAAAAGTTATACTGATAATGTATTTAAGTCTCCAGTCATCAGTTTTAAGGAAAGCTGAGTGTATAATTTGAAGAGTAATGTCCAGAAAGTTAAATGCTGATCTTGTTTATGACAAATTTTCCTACGTAATTTTGCTGATTTTTTTTTTTTTTTTTTTTTTTTTTCATGTTTTAAACTCCTACATATGGTTCTTGAGCTGTGTGAAAGCTCCAGTTAAACTTTTCAGTGATTGTTTTGTTCCAAAGCTCTTCTGGATACTATTGCTCGTTCAGTATTGGAACTGTCAGTCTCCTAGAAATGCTCCTGAACCCAGAAGAATATTAATTTGCTGAGCCCGAGTTTTGTTTGGCATGTTCTTGCTTGATAAGTGAAGGAGTTTGTCTGGAAAAAGAGCTAACAACAACTGTGTTGTGTGGGCTGGCTGCTGGGTGCTGCATCTTCCAGCTGTTCTGGATTTGAGATAACAAAGCTGATTGCATTGCCTGGCTAATGTCTGTGCTCTGTGGAGGTGAGAAGCTGGTACTTCGAAAGTGTTGGAGTCTAACTGGAATAGAGACTTCGTAAGGGGAGATGGTGGTGGGGTGAGATGGGAAGCTGTGATAACAAGTTCCAAGTAATGTGACATTCCCATGGCATTAGGGCTCTGGCAGTTTGTCTCTGCTGCAGGGAAGGTTAGGTGCTGGGAGCCTGCCCAGAGTGCTCTGTCTATTGGCATCTTTCTGGGCTGCTCGCTTATGCCATGAGAAAGGATTCCAGATGCTTTTGGATGTGGATGACTTCATGCTGCTTGTGTGTACCTCTTTAGTGGCTGAAAACCTTGTGTGTGTGTATGAGGGAAGGGACAGTGGTTGAGGGGTCGCCTTTGAGCACTGTTCCCTGACGAGGCCAGACCCCGGTGTCCTGAACTTTCCTTTTCACAGAGCATGAAATGTGGAATGCTTAGGCTTGGGCAACCCTGCTGTCTGCCGCAACGACTTGAGAAACCATAATAGCTGTTCCTTGCTTCTCTTAGGCTTTCAGTAAGGTACTGCTTTTCTTGGTCCAAATTTTGATTAATTGAATCCTTGAACTATTTATCTATTTGCCTGTGTTGCTTGCCTTGTTAATCATAGTGAAATTTTCAGGAATTGTGGAAACTGCTGTAACATCTTTAGTACTTCTGGCTTGAGAAGCCTTTTTTTAATGCTATATGTAATGATAAATTCAGCAGTTGGTGAATATTCAGTCATTAAATGTTGACTTCAAAGCTTTAATTTTGCAGGACCGTAGTATTAATACTGATTTTTGCTATTATATTTTGTTGCTTTAATGGTAATGTTCTTATTTTTTCAATCAATGTTAACTTTTATTTAATGAAACAAGAGCATGCAGAGGGTCGGTAGCTACCTGAAATATATCACTGTTTTCTATAAACATTTGATGATAATGTGGGGGAGATTTTAGCTATAGGAATGATTAATTTTTTTTGTAGTCGCCTGAATTTGGATGTTTTTTTTTATTTTATTTTTGTGATACAGTTGAAGTGTAATCTGTATTTCACTCCTACCTGGTGAGTATTTGGAAGTTTTCAGAATCGGCTTTGAAGTGCAGGTTAGACTGAACCTGGAGTTCTGTCATGTGCTGCTTGTTCAGTATCTGTGGAGCTCAAGGCTGCCAGATAAACTTGTAGACTGCAGCAGTGACACTTGTTGACAGCACTTTCATATTTACTTTTTTCCTTTAGAGGAAATACTGTGATTGTACTGCATTTCTTTTCTACTTAAAGAGGTAAGATTTGTTTGTCCAACTTGATATTTACCCAGTGGTGAAGTTGGTTTCTGTGCCAGTTTTTTTGCTTCCTCTGCAGAGAATTTTCTCTTACAACTTGGCGAACAAAAATAAACGTGTGTGTTTTGTGTGAATTAATTGATAGCCTAATTTAAAAAATGAACTGGTGCGATTCAAGAAGTGACACTGCTGTGTTAAAAGATTGTTTTTTCTGTAAAGCAATTGTCGTAGCCCTACCAAAGAAATGTAAACAAAGTTGGTTTTATTTGAGGATATACCTTTTTATGAAGGTGCTCAGTTGCTAGAATTTCATGTGTTTCTATCAGCTGAACTAAAGTATACAATCACTATTACAAATTTCTGCCCCTAGGCTTCTGGGAGTGAAACTAACTCATTAACCATTGTTGTAAATTCATTTTTCAGGCAGTCATGCCTGTGTATTCTCTGCATCAGTATCCTTTCTGCAGAAGGAATTTGAGTTGTATGACTTCAAGCAGTTAAGCCAGAAGTGGCTTTCTTAAGACACAAATAGTCAGATCATGTGCTTTTTAAGAAATTAGGTATGAGGTGTCTGGGATTATGGCAGCTGTTTTTGAAGTGAAAATGAAAGCATAACATACTTCTGTATGAAGTTCATCACTGGATAATGTTCCTAAAATTTTGTAACTTTGAAGCTTGTTTAATGAGAGACTTATCTGAGTTGCTTGCTTCCTGTCTTAAGTACTCTACTTCTGTAAACTAAAGCAGCAATTTTAGTTATTTTTTCCTTCCTAGCAGCCCTTCTCTAAATCAAGGAAGGTTACACTCAGTGGAAAAAAAAAAACAACCTGGTTTTGCTCATAAATCTCCCCTGCTTGATGAGATAATACGTTTTAATGTCTGACTTCTTTTTTCCTTGAGGGGGAAAAAGTGCTTCAAGTTCTGTTGTCCAAGCATGTGGTGTTTAACCTTACTGGGCCTAATTGTTGTAGAATCACTGATTTAGCTTACTTACCTTACCAACCTTACCTTTCCTGCTAAGTTTGATAAGCCAACATTAATCTGAATAGTGCAGAAGAGGTGAGGGGTGTTGGTCACAGACTTGAGGGTGAGAAATCTGTATGCATGTGTATGCTAGAAGCTGACTTTTGTTAGGGTGGGTATTTTGACAGGAATCTTATGAAGAGCTCTTGGCTTTTGAACTTCATTAGTGATCCACAAATGCTTAGAAAGGTAGACTTTAGATAGTGTATGTGTTGGGTATGTAGTGCAGCCACACCTGAATGACTTCAAGGTGTTCATGGAGCTTTGCATTTGCAAATATTTAGAACATATATTAGAACATGTATTTATGTCCTCTAAGTTTCTCCTTGAAGAATGGAGTCTGTAAAGTGCTGCCTGTCCTATGTAGCCCCACAGGAGAGTGCTTTAAAATGGGACAAAGATTTCATTGTGAGCCTATGATCATATTTCAGTCTGGGGCAGCGGAGGTGCAAGAAAAGATGTATGTGAGGGTTCTTGCCAGGTTGATTCAGGCTGTCGTGTGGGCAGGCAGTGGCTGGATGCTGCACCAGTGTACCTGTAATGGTATCATACATGCTTGCAAGAGTGCTCTTTTGCTGACTTGCATTTGCATTGGGTGTTTAAAGTGTCTTCAGGCAAAAAAACCGCAGTGGAATGGTAGAATGTACATCTTTGTACTTTTTTCCTTTCCCCCTCCCTGCCCTGTCTGCTCTTTGTTTCTACAATGCGCTCTACTAAAATTTTTGCACTTAATTTTGACCATTTTCCTTCTCCCTGACAGTAACTAACATAACCACACGTTTGTGGAATTCCCTCATGCTTTGTCCTGGTGTTCTTTCAGTCTTGTGTTTTTGTGTGGGTTTTTTTTTTAAATTATTTATTATTTCTTCCCCTCCTCTTTTTCCTCATCTGTTCCATCAGTAATTGATCATATTATTCAATGCATGTTGTATCACTGTGTGCGAGTTTACTGATGGTGAAGGATCTACCTTGGGCAAGAAGACTGTTTGTTACAAACCTAGGAGACAGTGATGTGTGTTGTTCCGTCCCTATTCCTTGGCATAAAAAAGCCTTCTAGATTCCGGACTAAGTAGCGAGTATTGGGCATTTATTTATTGAAGTCTTCTTTATTTATATGTCTTACTTGGCTGAGAGAGCTGGAAGGATGCTGACACTAATTTGGAAGTAGGGAAAGAAGTGATCTTTCCTGAGAAAGCAGCTCTTACTAAGTTTTTTTTGTTTCTTCACTAATTTCACACCCTCCCCTCATATTGGCTATTTATTGAAGCAGGAATATTGCTTTTATGAGCATCTGTTTTCTGCTGTGGAAAAAGCAAAGTTTGCCTATGTCAAAGAGTTCCAAAAAGTTAACATTAGTTCTTTCAGAGCGCTGAATGCATTTATGTTGTTCCAGCGGGAAGAATGCTTAAATTGTGAAACTGAGCTTTGAAACTTCAGATGGGATTACTCATTTTCTTATATTAATGAAGTTTACTTGTCCTTCTCTTCCCCTCCAAAGAATCTAGACTTTTTTTTTTTTCCTCATTTGAACCCTCAAGATGAATTGCCTTGCTTTCAGCATGTCCTTTTTTTGCCAGCCTGTGTACACATGGCAAAATAGATGAATATTTGACATTTACCATGTTAAAACAAAAAGCCAACAAAATTCATGAAAATCTGAGAGCTGCATCTTACCCAGGTGGCCTGCTGTTTGAAATATGACTCCTGGTGTGTATTGTACTCCTAGCCCTAGGATTCAGTAATGAGATAGAGTGGTATCTTGCATGAGCACTTCTGGATGATTGACAGTGAGGTGATGTGAATCATCATTTATCAGGATATTATCATGCCTACCCTTGATAATTTCTCCCTGCTGTCTGGGGAGGTGGTGAAGACAGATAGGACTTTGTGATGTCAAAGTAATTAGTGTGTGTTGGTTTCCAGCTGAACAAACTGGAAACTAATGATCAGGTAAATGAAGATGAAGTGCATTAGTGTAAGGATGAAGGTGCAAGGACCTTGGGGAAGAGCTTATCAAAATTTCATGGGGGTTATTTGAATATCTTACAATTTGTGCAGTTGCAAGCAATATTTAAAACTATTAAAGGATACTTCTACATCAGTTTATTTACATGTCCTTTGTTGATACCTCTTCTAGTGAGAGGGTCAGTTCTAGGGTTAAGGACATCAAAGTCTTTTCTGTGTAAGGACTGGAATCTCCTTATGATTTTCCTATAATCTGAGTAGTGAATTTCCAGCTAATGGCAGCAATTTTGAGTTAAGTGATGTTAAGGAATCCCAGTGTACACTGAAAAAGCTGGGTTTGCCAGTGACTCTTCCCATTTTAAAGGGGGGAAATTATCATAATTTGGCTCGTATGGATTTGACCCATTACTGGCTCCTTTATATTCTTAAAATATTTTGATGTTGCTTGGTGCATATGTAAATATTTTAAAGTATGCATACTTTGCAATATAATCTATGATGCTGCAGCAGGCTTTTAGCAAGCATGGTAGTTTCTTGGTGCAAGTTTTGGAAACTTTATGCATGGGTCATTACCGAAATATCCTTATAACCTGAAAAATGCCTTTTGTATAGGTGTGTACAACTATGCCAATGTTTCAAATGATGCATAATGCACGAGACCAGCTGAATATAATTGCCATACTGACAGCAAGTGAGCTGAGTGTCTGTAGTTAATTTTATCACATGTGATTAGATATTGCTAATTGTAATTAACTGATTGAAAGCACTGTTTTGCTTGCTTGCTTTTCAATTATTAAAATGGTAATTTACTCATTGTCATTTATCAGTATACTTGTATTAATATGCCAATCTCACAGATACCTCCAAGAATAACATGTGATGGTAGAGTTTTATAATTAAAGCCTCATGGCAAAACTATTCTTTCAGCTAGTTTTTATGTATACAGCTTTTCTCTTTTTATTTCAGTTGCTGCTTTGGTGAAACTGAGTGGGCTAGAATTCCTGGCAGGAATTTGTCCATATTAATATGGCTCATCAGAGACATTATATTTAATTGGAGAGCCTGCGGTATAGTCGCAGGAGGCTGAAGGGAATTATTTAGCATTAGCAATGGCTCGTCTGGGAGTTGTGCACTAATCAAGGAGCTTGTGTGTTAACTGTAGGGTTGATGGGAGTTATGACGATTATGACATGTGAGCACATGTCTATATGAGAGCTGGACAGGCAATGAGTTAATCAAGAAATATATTAAATGGCTCCCATGCTGCTTCATTATTACTCTGTACAGTGTCTGTCAGATTGTGTACTTTAACAGAAAATAAAATGAAATCCAACAAAAATGCTTTTGCAGCTAAAGTTAATACCAATCTTTTAACAAAGAATGTCTTTCCCCATTCTTTTCTTTGAAGAGAATGTATGCTTTTAGGTGCTGTGTTGAAAAAGAATAAGTAAATACTTAATCTGAAAAAAAAGCATTTAAACGTGTGCCTCTCCTAACTGTACTTTCTGTATTTTGTTGATGTTTGCTTTCAGTAAATAAGAATTATTTCCTACTTGCAGCTAGGTGGTGTTAAATCTTTAAACTTTTATGTAATTAATAGCTTGTTAAGATATAAAGTTTACTTTTGTTAGCAACTTCGCTTCAAGGAAATAAAAAATACCAGTGTTCCCCATGATCAGGATGCTCCAAAATCTGACGAAAGAAAACCAAGCCCAACACCCCTTAATTGTAGTGCGTGGACTATTGTATGCCAGGTAGATGCCTCTAACCGTGCTGGGCACAGAATGTATATGTTTTGTATGTCATGAAATTATCAGTTATGCTGGAAAAATCCATATTTAGAGGAAATGGATCTAATAATCTGAGCTCACGTAAAAGGAGTTGTGTAGACCCGTAAGCCGACTGAATTATATCTGTAGGGGAACTTATCCCAGAGCTACTGGACAGGTGAACATGTGCACTTTTCCTGCTGTTGTAAGCACTGCCAAATTTAATAAAACTTTCTACCAACTGTAACCTTCATGTATTAACTTAATTAAAGCAGTATCATGGCTAGTACCCAAAGTGTTAACCTGTGGGAGGTTGTTATTGAAATCCATTATCTGTGGAGTCAGTATTAGTGGTCAGCAGTGGCAGAAGTAAAACTGCAAGTAAGACCCTCCCGTGGGTGCTGTGAGCTCAGCAGGTTAAACTGTCAAAGCTTCTTAAAGGATGGATAGTTAAACCCCCTGGAGTTATAGGTAAACCAATCATTTGCTGTCAGCGGGAAATATGACTTTATTTAGCAGGTTGGAGAGGGGAAAAACCCAAACCTAAATGCAAACAGGAAGGAGGATTTAGAAGGAACTGTCGTGTAAGCATGTGTAGTGTTGTGCTATATAGATTTCATGCAACTTGGAAAGACTTTTTTTTTTTTATTTTTTTTTCTTTTAAATTCCAAGCTCTTTTAAAAGCAGGATTTTACTTACGTAGACATTTACTTTGACTTATAAAGCTATACGTAAGGTTTAGCTCATTTATGAAACCTGTGAGTCTTACCTGTGTTTTGTAAGGAGTGGAAAAGTGTTTTACCTTAAAAATGAAAACAGTTGTCATCTTACAGAAATAGGGTTTTTCTTTCGTTCAGTGTTGTGAAGGTGTTGCTTCTATTGAATGTAATTATATTTTTTTACCACACTAAATATAACATTAAATATAACTAAATAACAATAGCCAAGTGCACTGTATATAAGATCTAAATAGGTATCAGAATTTCTATGTAAGGTCCGTAAATATTTATGATGGTGTATTTACACTAGTCTGATAATAGTACTTCCCATATTTTGTAGGTTTTATTTATTATTCAGAGGTGATGATCAGGAGCATTTGGCTTTTTAAATTCTTGCCTCTAAAAAGAGTTCCAGAAGTGGTAAGTTGTTACAGAAGGGTGTGAAGTAGGTGTGGAGGAATACTTGACACTTGGCTATAGTTTCCTTCATTGGAACAAGAGCTGTGCTTAAAACTCTTGGTAGGGGGAACTTGATAGTGGCTGCTGAAGAATGCCCTCTTACATATCAAGACCCATTTCCTCAATACATGCACTGTTCTTAGACTGAATCAACTCGATGTGCTGAAATAATATTGTCATAAGATTAATGGAATATGGTGCAGACTGAAGTTCTTCTTGCTATCCTAGAGTTACCTTCAGATGGAGAAGTGCCTGTCATAGGAAATCAGCTGGGAGGTGGAAATACTGTCAGGGAAAACACTCAATAACCTAAAAAGCTAGTTCTTTATGTACGTCGTGTCTTCTGTGGTTACTTTTGTCTACTACTATGCAAAGTCTGATTAACTTTCTTTTAATACAGTGTTGCAAAAATACCCACAGGCTCTGTCATACACCCTTGTGGTGGTTTAAGCCCAATCAGCCACGCAGTTTGCTCACTCGCTCTCCCCTTCTTTCTTCCCCTCAGCTCCTGGGAGAATGTAGAGGAGAATTGAAAGGATGTAACTCCCACGGGCTGAAATAAGAACAGTCCAGTAGCTAAGGTATAACACAAACCACTGCTGCTGCCACCAATGATAATAATGACAAGGAAAATACAAGGAAAGAGAATACAACTGCTCACCACCCAATATCAAGCCAGACCCAGCAGTGCACCCCACCCTTCTGGGTCTCTGTCCTCTGTTTTTACATCCTGGGCATGACGTGCTGTGGTATGGAATACCTCTTTGGTCAGGTGCCCTGTCTCTGCTCCCTCCCAGCTTCCCCTCCTCTGTGGCAGAGCATGAGACTCAGAAAGTCTGTGATCAGACCAAAACATTACTAAGCAGTAACCAAAAACATTGGTGCTGTTCCCAGGCTGAAAGTCAAAGCCACAGTGCTGCACCAGGTATGGATGAGAAAAATGACTGCTGCTGAGCCTGGGACAACCCTTCTTTTAAGTGTAAGGGTTAGCAATTTTTGGTGGGTTGACTGTTTTTATAACAAATGCTGCTCTGTATTTTCTTACTATGTTTGTTGTAACCTGACTGAGTGGCTGTCAAACAGATGTCAGAAATGATTATACTTCTGGCATGGGCAGGGATGGTTTCTCACTAAATACCAATTTAATATTACTTAAGTTATTTAAGTAGACTTCATGATATTTCTGGCTTACTGTATTCTGTGAGTTCCCACAGCAAGCATGTTTGTGTTTTTTCTCTATTTGCAATATTCATCTTGTCGTCTGCCTCTTGGAGTCTCAGAGCGGACTTGACTTTCAAAAGAAGACTTTAAGGTAGAAATACAGGTTTTATATGGAAGGATATCTTCTTTAAAGTTGTCTTGTTTCTTAATGTTATTGCTACACTGTCAGAAATGTAATTTTCTTGTAGAACTAACAATTTTATTGAAAAACTAACAAAGCATATTTAAGAAATGAGTATTGACATTAGTGTAATTTTGAAAGAAAAATATTGTAGTATTGTGACGTATGTAGTAAAGTGGATATTTAATAAAGCATTTGTATTAAAGATTCCATTCCTTTTAAAACAATCTTATGCTGGGCATGATTATAATTTTGAAGTTTCATGGGTGAATTTTTGTGGTTTACTATAGGTACTACTTTAGTACTTAACTACTGGAAAATCCCCGTCACTGAGTACCCTAAGTGGCTAAGAGGGGTGTGTGCGTGTATATATACATATGCACATATATATACATATGTACGTACCTGTTTTTTGATACATTTATGTTTGTCCTGGGTTCAGCAGTAGCAGTCATTTTTCTCCTTCTTAGGAGACATAAGGAAAATTTTCTGTGTTTTGAAAGTCTTTTACTGAAATCTTATTTTCTTTTTCAGATTTTCTTTTATGAATCATTTGATATGTCAGGTCTAATTTCATATTATGTCTAAAATAAGCCTAAAATATTTCTGAAAGCACTGCTTGTGCTCCTCTGTCCCCTCTCATTCATTCACTGTATTGAATCCAATGATCAGGTGGCTGGGAGATGGTTTAACTTGCTGGTTTGACAGAAGGTTAATTTTCCCTCCCCTTAGATTCTTTTTCCGCTGCGTCTGTTCAGTTCATTAATCTGTCTCAGCAGCATTGTAGTTTCTAGAGCTGAATGTGGAAGAGAGTTAGGGTTGAGGTTGTCCTTTGAGTGGCAATTTGTGTTTGTGTAAAGCATGGCTTACTGTGGAACTTATTCATGTCTCAATATACGGCTCATTTTGGGAAGTAATTTACTGTAGGGCCTATATCTTACATTTCTGATTTTTATTTTAATTTTTTTTAGTGTTAGTTTTCCAGATACTGCTCCAAAATATGTGCCTTGAACAGATGTCCATACTTTCCCTCTCATCTTTCTTTTAAATCCTGTTGCATAGTTGAAATGCCAGGTAGTTGTGAATTCACCTTGTTGCTGTTGTGAACTGTTCTCTCAACCCCTGGAGCTGGTTTCAGGGATCCTTGACTTTACTACTGTCTTTGGATGCTGGAAGCAATTTCTGTGCCCTGAAATGCTAACGCAGGAGCATGCTACCAGTGCATGTTATATGTTGCTTTGTAATGTGGCTGACTTTAAGCTACTTTTTCTGAGTCCCTTACATCTTCTGGGATATTTAGCTCAATTAAGGGCTGAATCCCTTCTATATAAAGTTTCGTAGTTTGCTATCCTTGCTGCCATGTGATGTTTTCTAGACCTGCCTAACTACTGGCTTTCTCATCTCGTGCATGTCTTACCCGTTTAGAAAACAAGACAAAGAAACACGCATCAAATGCATTCCATGGTGAGCTTGTTTTTGGGAGAAGCAGGAAAAAGAAACAGCATGAGAACTATCTGTCCTGTTGCTTTGATAATGTGTTTAGAAGCTGAGATTCCATTAGGGAACGACTGACATGTGGGTGCAGATGTGTTTGAAATGCAGAGAGACTACTAAAAACACTGTAGGACACCACTATTTTGTTAACATCACAAAAAAATTCTTTCTCTTAAAACGCTCAAAATCGCATGCTCTGCAAAGATGAAACTCTAGCATCCACACTGAGCATAGCAGACTGCTCTAAATATGAGGAATTGTTCAATTCTTGAAACAGATGGAGACTCTTGCTTTGGTAAACAGGTTTATTAAGGATCTTTCTAAGTTGTTAGCATATGCTCTGAACTGAAAATTCTCCCATTTCTCAAGGAGACTTGCTCTGGATAATGTACTTCAGAGTAAAATTAGTCTGCAGAGGTGCAGATATTGTTGCTAGCTTGCAGTCTGTCTTCACAGTGTCCCCTAAATCCATAAGGGCACTTTTGAGTGGCTGTGCTGCCTCTAATCTTCTCTTGGGTGAAGCAACTTGGTAGCTGCTCCACCCTATTCAAGGGAGCCATGAATGGAAGGAGACAAGAGGAATCTTTTCCCTCAAGATGTGAGAAGTGTTTTACTGTGATACAATGAAATGGAGTTGAGGAATAGGACATTGTGGTTTTCCCTTCCTGGTTCCTCTGCCTCTGTTAATCTTGCAGTTCATCCAAAGATAGATTAGTAAACAAGATGACTACCAATCTACCTTTTCCTTCTACTTCAGTTTTTCTGCCAAAGAAGGATTGATTGTTCCTGATTGGTGTTGACTAAAACGTGGAAAATTATGATACAAACCAAGTATTTAATTCTGCTAAATTTTCAATAGCAAACAAATAGCTCTTATGGGCTATTAACTGTGACAGATTGGCTGTTTCTGTCTTTTAGAGTTTCAAGCAGGTTTTCCTCTCAAAAAGAAAAGCTGCTTTAACTTGAGAAGAAGCTAAGCAACCTTTTAGTTGTACTTGCTGGTTATTTGCAGATAGACTTGATGGGCTAAATATCTCACTTTAAGAATGTTTGAATTATTTTCAATGGAAGCCTTTAGAGACAAGCTTTTCTAGAAAGGAACATACTATAGAGACAAGTATCATGCCTTCAATTTTCAATGTCTGGCCCAGAGAACTCACCACATTGTTCTAGTCAGCCTAATTGTATGGTCTGCCCAACATTCAGCTCTGCAGAATTGAAGTTTAGCCAGAAGTTCGTATGAGGCACTGTGTTACTAGTTTCTGGTCCTTACTGTTTTAGAGGGTAAAACACAGTAAGCACCTGCAATAAAATTCTGAAGGAAAAGCCTTCTTTCCCATAAGTGTGTAGCAAAAAGCTTTAGGAGCCAAAACCATTCTGAAAGACTCTCCTCCAGATTCTTACCTGTAATGTCTGAAGAACTGTGGAGGGCATTTCTTTGCTTGGCCCAGCAAACGGAACTCTGTTTCAGATTCTCACTGTGTGACAGTCTTAGCATGATCAGTTTTTCACAGTGTGAGTGATCAGGAATCTAGTTACAATGGGGAGTCCTTTCCTGTTGATGTGGGCTTTATCAAGTAAAGTTGTCTGTCTCTTTAGCAGCCAACAAAGTTCCAGAGCTTTGTTCATGGGAGAGAGAATTTTTGGTTATGTTGTGTGTGTGTTTTGTTTTTTTTTTTTTTTTTAAGGTTACAAAAATAAATTCATGTTTCTTGTGGTTTAAGGCCCTCACTCCCCCTTCTGCCTTCCCCCTGTCCCAGGGGGATGGGGAGGAAAATTGAAGAATGCAACTCCCACAGGTTGAGATAAGAACAGTTTAGTAACTAAGGTATAGCACAAATCACTACTGCTACCACCAATAATAATACAAGAGAAATACAAGGAGGAGAATACAACTGCTCACCACCTGATACCAAGCCTGACCACGCAGTGCGCTCCCACACCTTCTGTGTCCCTGCCCTTTGTTTTTACATCCTGGTCATGATGTGGCTGTGGTATGGAATACCTCTTTGGTCAGTTTGTTCAGTTATCCTGTCTGTTCTTCCCCCTGGCCTCCCCTCCTCCCTGGCAGAGCATGAGGCTCAGAAAGTCCTTGGGCACCCTAAATGTTCTAAGCCATAACTATAAACACTGGTGTTATCAGTGCTGTTCCCGGGCCCAAATTAAACACAGCACTGCACCAGCTACCAAGAAGGAGAAAAATGACTGCTGCTGCTGAACCTGTGACAATGTTTTTAAGTGAGAATGTGAACAGGTGTGTAGAAGTGCATTCTCTTAACCTTAGTTAGAAATGCACTCTTGCCTTCTTGATGCTTCCCTTATTAAAGATTGTTCAGTTCAACCTGGATCCTTCCACTTTAATTGTAGCTGAAATACGTTAATTTTGAGGTAATTTGTGAGGCTGTCGCTGCTTTTGAGTTTTGAATCATTGGCAAACTGAAGGGCAGGGTGGGTTAGAGAAAAAGGGTGCTGATATTTTTCCTTTTAAGACTTTTTTTTTTTTTTTTTTTTTTTTTTCCCTCTTTCCTTGCTGGTGTCTGCTAACCCAGGATCTGATCCTGTGGGTGTTAAGGGATGGGCTGTTTGGAGAGTCCTTGTAGACTTGGTTGGGGACTGTAAATGCCCTTCACCAAACCAGACCTTTCAAAGGATTGTTTTACCTTAGTCCTCAGGTGACTGCTGTTGTGCCTTCAAATGAAAAAACAAATGCACATTTTTAAATAAGCTTGCAGAGAAATCTGCTTGTGCTGACTCAGTAGGTTGACTTGTTCATTTGCATAAATTTTTATTTAGGTTTTTGAAATGCTGAGTAAAAATAAATAATGAAAAGATGGGATAGTTATGCTGTTTATGGCTTTCGCAGTTCTGTTTTTCACATGGTTTAGAAATGTGTCCATTATTTCATTTTAGGGTTAAATGCTGTAATAGTGTGTCAGTATTTCTTTGCAGATAGCGCTTTAAAGGCTGTATGAATACCATGCACTCGCCATGAGTGCAGATCTATTGTATTCTGGGTGTGAGTATTTTTGTGTGAAGCTGATAGAAGACACTTAGGTCAGATGAAAGATGTGGTTTTGGCAAAGCAGTAAATTTGACCCTTTTTATTTCTTTTTATTCCAGACTGCTCAATACCGCAAGCTTTTTGTTCTGTTTTGTCTCTTTTGGCAGTGGTGCTGGCAAGACTTGAGCTGTTTTGTTTTGTTTTTTTCTTTTTTTTTTTTTTTTTACCTACCTTACAAAGGATTTACTCATTAGCCCTATTTTATGGGTAGAGCTAATTGTGATTTGTCTTGCTGAGGCATATTATGCAGTTTGGGCCAATTAAGTGAATCTACTTACACCAACGGATGTTGTTCCAATGTGTAATATTGATTTGAGCTATAAAAGGAGAATGACTTGTTTGATTAGATTTCTTTGTCTGAACAATGCTTGATCTTACCTAGTGCACCAAACAGAAGTGTTGTCTTCACTGAGCTTTTTGTGATTGCTTCATAGGCTTGATTAACATTGTAATGCAGATATAACAGTTTCCATATATATAAATTCAGCCCATCGAAGAAAGGGGGTGGGGGTGGGAATGCATCTTGCAACTCAGTATAACTGTCCCTGCTGCATGAATATCAACTTGTGTTAAGACCTGCAGAAGAGTAGGGTGACCTACCCTAAAAAAACTGGGACAGTGGGGACATCCCAGACATTTACCTCCTCAGAGCTGGAGGAGTGGGGGGTGTGAATGTGTGCATGTGTTAATTAGGCATTTACACTGAAGTAAATGGTATCAATCACACAATAAACATCATAAACTACTGAAGTATATAAAATCTTTGGTGGAAACTCTGTGGGTGATATTAAGAACTCTATAAGGAAACATGTAGATGTATTTTTTTGTGTTCTCTCTTGGCTCTCATGACAAAATCAGCATTTACTTTTTGGAATTAGTAGATGAGAGTTACTGTAGAATTGGGGAAGAGAGCACTTCTGTCATGAATTGGATCCAGAAGAAGCTAACAAACTGGAGTTGCTGAATAATTGTAGTGCCAGGGGATCTGTAAATTATCTTTTTTTTTTTTTTGTTTTATACACTGTATATGCACTGAAAAGTGTTTAGTTCTTTGCCTTAAAATAATTTTTCATAAATTTCCATACTAACAAAACTTTTCTGTATTGAATGGTGAGGGACATACATATGTAAAAGTGACTTGCTTATAATGTAGGCTTCAACTAGCAATCTGCAGCATCATAATGACTCTTGGAGAAGGCTACCTTGATTCTTGATGTTAAATAGAAAATCTCTAGGAGTGCCATATGTAGTCTCAAAATTATTGTTTGGGATACAGGTTTGATTAAAGGGATAACTTAGTAAATTTATATATGGCTGGGCATGAGAGCATGCTGCTGTCAAATGAGTACGTGTGCCACCCTCCAGGGTAAAGGAGACCTAGCATGATCTAATTTGGGCATTTACTAGCTGTTAGTCAATGTAGTCCTAAATTGGGTTATCCCCTGCAAAGCAGATATTGAATATTTTAGTAGTGCTTCTGCCCAGAACTTTCTGTGAAGGGCATATTTCTCTTTTGGGATATGGTGCCAGGACCTGTCACCAAACCCGGTTTATAAGTCCTCATGAAATACTGAGACATAATGTAGAAGAAGGATCTCCAAAACCAATCACTGCTGCTGTTGTTAGCTCTTACTGCGTTCTGCACCCTGCGAGATGCTGCAGCGTGGAGTGGTACTTGGAGCCAGTCCAGGCCAGAAATGGCTGGTTAATCAGTCCTGATGGACTCCTCGCTTTACATGCCTATTTGCAGGGAACATGATGAAGAAATAGAAAGCTATTCCTCGATAAAGATCTGGCAGGATTTACTAGTTTAGGTGCCTTGCCATGGAAGTAGCTGCTGGACCTAAACTGGCTTCTGAAAAGGTGGCAATTTTTGTGCATTTTCTCCTAAATTAAGTGCGTTGGACTTGAGCTAGTTCACCTGTCTGTGGTCACGAAGAAACTTGCGCTTGAAAAAGGGGACTTGCTGGATTCATTGGACTGTCCGGAAATAATTGTATTATAAGTCAGCTTCTGCCAAAGAAAAGGTTTAGTGAATTATCGTGTGAGTTATGTGCTTCTTGGTAGTAAGCTGAAAGTTTTGGCTGCCGTGGGTTCAAATGATGGCTTTTGTTTTAATGCTGGGTAGTAATTATGGTTATTGTAATTATGTTTGTTTATATTATAAATTCTGCAGTGTATTTATGTAATGGTATTGTCCTTCATGAACTACAGTGTATTATAAAAAATTCAAATATTTAAAGGGGAATTAAGATTATGAATTACTAAGACAAACCAGATCTCTACTTCAAGATTATATGTGGGCTGGTTTAATTACGTTTATAAAAAAAGAGATACGAAATTCTGTGATTCTGTGAGAAGGATCTATAGATTGAAGAGCTCTCACTGGAACCCAAAAATCTGAAGACTTTGAGGTAGTGGGAAGGAATGGAGACTTTTTTTTTTTTGTCCTTTAGAGATTTGCTTGGTGCTCTGTAGGCAGTGTATTGGGCAATGTGAATGTGATATGGCTACTGTTTTGCTGTTTTGTTATATCTACATATGGTGTATTAGGATGTTTGCAAGGTTGAATTGACATGCAGCTAGGGAAGGCAGTAAACTTGCAGTAAACAAGGAGAAATGGATTTGCCAGGTTACAGGGGAATGTGGGAAAGGAAGAGTCAAAACTCCGAAGAGTTTAAGTAACAGTGGGGCATTTCAGAAGTGGGGACAAAATGATGAGGTAAAAGAGCTCAAAACTCTTCACATAGATCAAATGAGTGGTTTTGCAGTATCTTCTATGGCTGCTTATGGTACTGATAGGACTGTTGGTGTTTTAGTGTGAGGATGGCTTTTTTTTTTTTTTATCTTTATACTTAGTTATTTTTTCTATATGGAAACTTTTGGTCTCATAAAGCGTAGGTGCTCAACTATATTTGAATGACTTTGTTTAGACATGTAAACTGTGTTGGAATTCAAGCCAGCAACTTAAAGTGTATAAATTGATCATGGAAATAGAGCTTTCCAAGGGCCATGTTGTTTCCTAGTACTTAGTGCTCTAGGAAGAATGATAGATAGGCTAATCTTGACAGCATTTGAAATTGCTGAGGTGTACTTACTACAAAAGCATTAATATCTTGCTGCATAATTCTGTGCTAGTCCTTTGGATGTTTTGGTTTTGCTTTGTTTTAATGTAAGGCTAATACTGTGGTAGTAAAATAAAGCTACAGTGACTTTACAGAAGCAGTAATTCAAATGTGAAATGTGTGGTGGTTCCACATTACGTGAACTCGTACTTCAGTATACAGCAAATTCAGGAGCCGTTTAAGAGATGCCCTAGAAAGAATTAGGTTAATCCTACCATGGACACAGGACACTAGCATTTGCAAAGTTCAGAAAACTCCTGTGCTTGTTACACAATTTTGTTGTTTTTACCTGAATATTTATTTCATATTGTATTTAGTATTAGCAAAATATTGTTTAACTAGGCTTGTCACATTATAGATGGCTTTTGTTTTTTCCTGGCCTTATTTTTTTCTGAATGATCCAATAGTAAGTGGGCCACATTACTTCTAACCTTCGTTTGCCATGCTTGGCAGCCTTCATGCTGCTTGCAAATAAAATTCCTTTTTCACAAAGAACAAAATAAACTAGAAATGTTTAAAATTTCACATATTTGAGTATTCATTTTCTAAAAAAGCAGGGGTTTTAACAGTGTATTCTTCGTTCTGAGTGCTAAAGATATCAAATGTTTCATAAAAATACCTTAAAACTGGTGGCATTATAAATGTCAAACTGTCAGTATAAACAAGTCTTACTGGCACATACCTAGTATAATCTTGCACAGTTTAAGCAATGGCAATTTTTTTTAAATATGTACTGAAAGAGCTTAGCAGAGGAGAACACCATGAGGAAAACTGATAATTCTGTTTCTTGGGTCTCTGTGTTTGTTATCTTAAAGGAAAAGTGATTCTGAACTCTGAAAACATATTGGCTAAACTCCTGTAACTTGTTCTTCAAAGTAAGTGTGCATATGAGTTGTAAATAGACTTTTAACTTCAAACTTGGCAATTTTGTTATTCCTGGAAAAATGTTAGAAACATTTGTCCCTTTTGTATAATTCGGATTTGACTAAAAATGTTTGGCAAATGCATATAAATGAGCATACAATGGATTAGGAATCAAACATGAGCCTGCTTAAATAATTCTCAAGATTTTCTGGTTCACGTGTAGTGATATTGAACTCTTTAGTCATAGGCTTTAATTTGTGCATGGTGCTGACCTGATGCTGTGCAGGGACACTCACTGCATCCCTTCATTCAATTCACTCTAATTATCCCCAACTTCCTGGGGAGCCTGCTTAGAACTGGTCATGAATGTTTGTTATTAAGTATTAGGATATTAGACTACCCCAGTTACATGTAACAAAGTACTTTTTAGACTGAATTTGCATATAGATGATCAGTATAGGAAGCTGAAATTATATTTGTCATGATTTTATTTAATCAAATTCAAAATAATATATTGGAATAGTAAAACATTTTGACAGTGACTTAAGCTTGGAGTGAAATGAGATTTATTGTGCGAGTTCTTGTATACCAGTGTTGGTAATTTCAGTGTGTATTTTAGAGTGGTTATGGTATGTAAATTATCTTTGAAACAATCAGATTTGTGTGCATACTTCAGGGTGATGGTAATTATTTTTGCTGGGAGCATCTGTTAATGCGGAATATTGCCTCTTCAGGTTCATGTGAAAATGGCGGATGAAGCTGTCTGTGTTGGCCCAGCTCCCACCAGCAAAAGCTACCTCAACATGGATGCCATCATGGAAGTCATTAAGAAAACCAGGGCCCAAGCTGTGAGTCTGAATGAGTCTATCTGCTGCAGCTGTTTCATATATAGAAAGCAGAAAAGCCAGAGTTTGTATTTTTTGTAAAGGTGTGGGGGGGAAGTGATTGAATATGCTATTCCAGTTAGTTCATGTCACATGAGTTAAATGTGTCTGAAATCGCTACTGGAAATCAAAGGCTTTGTAGCATCTGGCAGCACTGGTCGCTGATCCTGCAGGTGGCTGCTGGATTCAGCTTTCACACCAGGGAGCAGCTTCAGTTCATTTCCAAATTTGCTGGGGGAAAAAAAAATCCCAATTAGTTTTGAGCACTAACCCTTTATATGCCATAATGGCTTTTTTTTTTTGAATGTTTTACAAAGTGTATCCAAAGAGGCTTTTGTTTAAACTTAGTGTGAATCACTTTCTAAATCGTATGAATGTTATTTACAGGAAGACAAGTTAAATGGTGCTTCCCATAATTATTTTTGTTTCTGAATGTTTACCAAATGCATGTCAGCTTATGTGTGTAAATGTGGGCTATTCTGCCTTTCTCCCTCCAAATTGGCCAGACATTCAAAGCTTAGCAAGAATCAGTTGGAAAAACTAATGTGTAGTCATGTTGACATGCCTAATGTTCTTTGTTCTGTCAGCGAAGCAAATGTATTATTCAGAGCATAGGGCATTTATTAAAATAAAATTTGAGTATTATATGAGCAACACTAATTACTCTGGAACAGTTTGGATCAGCATTTTGATTTCTTTCAAAGAGGATGTTTTGCTATAGTGGTTTCAGAGGTCAAAAACTTGCTCGTAAAGAAGACTGTTTCCTTCCTTCTGAGTTTCTGAATATGGAACCCAGTTGTTTAGGCTTTTTAAAAGAGGGCAATAAGATTGCTTATACTTTGTCAGAATATATTGGGTCAAGAATCTTATGTGAATTGTGACAAGTAAAACTTTCTTACATTCCTCTTAAGTAATTACAGTGTACAAATTGGGGTGTGAATAGCAAACCAGGTGTAAGGATGCATGACTTAAACTAATGAGACACTAAAGTATGTTCTCCAGCAAGGGTTGCTTGAGGTAGGAGGCTAATGACTGGGTCCACTGTTCTGATCACTGCTAGGAATATTTTGGGATGGAGGGTTATAGTGGTTACTGACAGGAGTGTGGATGAGCATACTTGTGGAAGTCTGGCATTAGATAAATGTGGCAAAATGGAGTTAAAAAATAGAAGGCAAAATGCCAACGGGAGTGGGTGCCCATTACTCTGCAAACAGCACCTTTCTCCCTGGTTAAGCATGGAATATTTGTTTTAGAAATGGCATTTTAACCAGCGAGTCTTCACAGCTTGACTTGTATATCAGTGTGTTAAGACACTGTTTCTTAAAATACCCAGCTAATTTAAATGCTTAATGGTCTACTTTGCCTTCCCTGTTATCTGAAAAAGGGCTAGTAAATCTGGTGTCTGGCTTCAGAATTCAACCAATGTGATTTCTTTTTTAATCTTTTTTTTTTCTCCAAGGTACACCCAGGGTACGGATTTCTTTCAGAAAATAGAGAATTTGCTAGACGTTTGGTAAGTTACTTCTGTTTGCTTAGCTGTGAATGATGCACTATGTGGCACATATTTATTCCAAGTTATATCAGTCAAGATACCAATTCACGACAGATCTAAAAAGATCAAGAAAGTCTCAATATAGTAGACTTCAGTGTGCTTTCTGTGCACATGGATTTCTCATGTTTTGAGGGTGTAATTGCAGCTGGTGTTTTCCTCTGGGAGAAGGGGAGGTGCCTGATTATAAGAACTTTACCAAGGTTATAAGGAACCTTCTTGGCATTTTCACTTGTGCCTGTACTGTTTATGAGGCTGCTCTGTAAAACTGGGTCACTGAAATGATCTAGGTTAAAAGTATCTGTTTTTAAGTGATCATTTTCATGATTCATAGCACAGCTGGTGAACAGCTGTATCAGCAGTCCTGAGAAGGTGCTAAACTGCACTTTCAGGATGGGAATAGAAAGCTGTTTGAAAACTGGCTTCTCTGCTGGTGGTCATGTATTGTGGAGCTGTATTCCCTGAAAGGACCAAAGAAAGAGTCAAGAGGGTGCTGTTTGCACTTCATGTGAATGATAATTTTTATAAATTCAGGCAACTTCTTTATTTCAGTGGGGCTTTTTTGTACATCACAGAAACTGATAGGTCTCTTTTACTAATTCTGTGATTTTTTTGTGTTTTTGTCTTTGTTTTTCCCCACAAACTTTCATGCAGCTGCTTAGAAATTTGAGCAGTGCTGGGAGAAAGTTACATGCACAGTGTCTGAGCAAGGACCTGAGTGGGTGCTGTATGTCTAGTCACTGCAGGTCATGTATTATTGTCTATTGGTTTCACAGAGAATGAGGTCAAGCACATATTTCTTGCAATTTCCAGTGAAAAGCTGTTGTAGCTACCAACTTTGTGGAGTAAATGAGCTATATAGCTGAGAAAGCATTTTGTTTTGCAGGCAGTAAGATAAATTTGTTGTTGGGTTTGAGTAATTTGCACCTGTTTAGTTCAGGGTAAAAAACATGGATGAGAAATGTGATTTTTCCCAATGATAGCTTTTTCATTCTTAGCATTTGTGGAATAGCTTTTGCTTTCATCTTTTCCTTGACTATGTCCCTTTTGGCCTGTAGTACAGACCCTTTCTATTTAGTTGGTTATTTGGTGTCAGAGAATACCACCTGCTCATTAAGGAGACTCTTTGGGAACGAAATCTTTAATTTTTATACTTTGGGGTTGCTGTGATTATTTTTATTTCTTTTTTAAAGCACCCCAGATAAAAGTGCAGGTCCTGTGTTACACTGAATGCATCCTGCTGGGTGCTGGTGGTGTTGAAGCTGAAAGGAATTCTAAACCCTTGGCATTTGCCAGGATTTACCAAATCTGGGGTAATCTCTTACATGTTGCTTTCATGCAGTTTAGCAGCTTGCTTTTATTGCTGTTCTACTTCTTGTACCAGAACCTCTTTTTAAAGGGAAGATTCCTGGCTTAATTTACAACTGTACTCCCACTGGATTAGACCAGCAGGATAACTGGCTTTAGTTGGCAATTCCTGTTGTGGCTTTTTTTTTTTTTTTTTTCTTAAAAAAGTGCTTGCTCATGCTTTCTGTTGCCAAACTTTGAAATTTGGTAGCTATTACTCCTACACTGGGCGCATTTCCTAGTAATTTGGTGATTGTTCGATGATGTAAATTACAGTCTTGGTGACATGACAATCTAGAGGAGTTTTTGTCAGGATTAAGCAGGAATGGAGGAAGTACAAAGCTTCCTGTATATCCTTCCCCTTTCCTATTTCTTATGTTTTCACTTATATCCTTGAATTCCTGAAATAAAGCAGTGACTAGGATAGCAAAGTATTCAAGTTTGGATTGGTGCTACAGTCTCAAAATAGATTTTAATTATGTTTCAAAAACCCAATATGTTTTGTTCTTTAAAAATGTAATAAACCAAAGTAGTTCTACTTCACTTTCTGAAATGCACAATTTAAAGTCTCAAGACGTAATCATGCTTCTCTTTGTCAGTGGCTCTAGAATATCAAACCCCTAGTGAGAATTGGTGAAATAATCTGTCATTTTATCACGAGGGCTGCTTATATTTTTTTAAGATGCCCTGATTAATATATTTAGGAGGAAAACTTGCCTGCTGTTTCTGTTCTTTTCTAAAGCCTGTAATGTTGCCAAAGATGTATGTGTGTTCTGTTCTCTTTCCGTGTCTCTTTGCACATACAGTTTTGCTCTTTTCTGCTGAAAGTAGTGATGAAACTTGAGTTTGTTTCCTGGCTTGCATTTGTACTTTTAAAACAAACTACCTAGATTTGGAAACTGATAAATACACTGAACTTTCTAAATTTGCCAATCTGAGAGCAGGAATGAGCTCAAAGCAAAGCTTTGTCTTCACTTAATACATGGAGGGTCAGTCACATGTAATCCCACTGTGTGTGATTTGAACAAAAGCATGGCTTTATATTCATTATTGCCTAAATGATTCATGGAATAGCACACAGCTACAGACAGTCCTTGTGACGAATCTGATGGATACATTTAGAATATTGAAAAATACTAGTTGTTTTTATTTTTTTTTCCTTTTTTTAGAAGCTTAATTTCATTCTCTTTGAATGGGGGAGAGCACAAATAAATGATCTGTTGTTTCCAAAAAGAAATTTTCAAAAAGCAGCCAGTGAATGAATGTCTGGCATGTTGTTCCTTATGATAGAAATAGAAAGGTTGATGCATTCAGTCCTCTCTTCAGGTGTATCTATTCTGGTTGCTGTTGATGGCTGACAGAAAAGGGATCCGGGGTATTTATATCAGGCAAGTCTGAAGGTTTCCTAAACTTTAAGGACTATTTGTGAAAAAATTTGTATTTTACTATAAAATATTTTGAAAAACTTTAAACCAACACTGATAACATTAGTTATTGTGTAGAATAACAAAACATGGCTTTGTGCAAGTGAATGTAGTTCCTTAGAATCTTTGTATTCTAATTTTAATTTAGAAATTTGAACTCTCCAGCTTGGAACTCTTGCGCTGCTGATAATCTGTACATTAAGGTTGGAAAATTCAGTGCATAAGTTGTTACTTGTAGTTTATGCATGCAGATATATTTGCATGGAAGCAGTTTGCTTCCTTTAAGGAGTAATTACATAATACTCAGTATTGACATAAATCCAAAGGTGCAGTTAAAATATACTGGCACGTTGAAAGAAAAAAAATTGCTAATATATTTTGCCAGATGCTATGCAGAGCTGCAAGAGCAATTTGTTCCTTTGTGTTTTAGAAGAATTTGCTAGTGCCCTCTGTATTTAGGTTAGGTTGCTTGATGTTTCCCACTATATGAAGTTAATGCAGACCCTTTCTGAGAAGGTCTGTCACCTCTATTATCTGCAGCAGGCCTTTGATATTTGGCAAGAAGAAATTCCTGGGACTGTGATGGGCCATTTGGCCTGTTGAAACATAAGCTTTTCTGAAATTGCCATTTTTCTTTCCTTGTAAACATCCAGGGCAACAGTTGTGGTGAGGGGTGGGACTGCTCAGTCAGGTCTCTTCATCTGCCAAGATTGGCCCATGGTCACAGTGACTTTTTATTTTCCTCATCTTACCTGGATGAAGAAGGAAATGGGGAGAGAAAAAAGTGTGTGTCTGAGTTGCACGGTCGTTATCCCAAAGTCAGTGCTCCTTCTTGTAGCCTGGCTGATGGTAACAGCAAGTAGGAATCATACTCCTATAGCTAATGTTATATATGTTCATATTTTGTTTTAATGATTAGTAGCTTAAACCTTGATGCATGAGAACTTAGTGTTGCAGTTGTTCATAATGGGATCATTTTCCTCTTTTAATTGAAAGAAAAACAGAAATGAACTTCCCCTTCCCTCTTTGCCACAAAAGTCCCTTGGGAAGCTACTGTTTAAAACAGGGGAAAAAGTCTGCTAAGTGAACACTATTACTTTGCAAAGTCTGGTACGAAAAATGAGTTTGCAGGATTTATATCTTCAGTGTATTTTTGTCTCCTGTACATGAATATCTATGATAAAGTTCCTACTTTCATAGATGGCACATTGTGGTGTATCTTCCTCAAGAAACGTATGGAATTTGTGAATAAAATCTCAAAGTGAAGAGTTAATGCAACCTTTATCTGCTATATTCATTCTTTTGAATGCAGCTTTGACAATACTATCCTGATGCTGTATCTTGGCACACAAAAAAAAGCTAGCCACAACCCTCTGCCAAAATCCCCTCCTTGCAATAGAAACCATGAATATGGTAGGACAAAAGGATTCAGTTTTTGGAATAAGATACGGATATAGAGCTTTTTGGAGTTCCTAGTGGAACCTGGTTTTACACATTTTTTGTGCTCTTAGCTACTACTGTTCAGCATGACTAAGGCGAGAACAAAGCAGCCAGCACTATTTCTCTTCACCTTTGAAGCTAGATTAACATTCTTGGAGGAATTAAAAAAACAACAATGTATTGTCTGAAATAAATGAGCAAACAATATATATGGAAATGGTTGACCACATGCTTGCAAATGGCTGTTAAATTTGAGATGGAAAAGGTGAAACAAAGAACAACATATGTTGTCATCTTCTGTAAGGGAATATATCTGACCTGTGAAGAGCTTTGTGCAGGTGGATGCATAGGCCTTTGCACAGCTAATTGTGGGATTGTCAGCTTTTAAAATGTAAACTATTAATGGCAGCAGTGTTCACTTACAATTCCTGTGCATATCTTTACTTGTAAGCAAATTGTAAATTTTCTTTGTCATGACTTTAATGGGTGCTGTATTTTTGAGAAGCATTTCATATGATTCTTGTTCCATTCCCCCATGCCAAGGCCAGGTTTGATGGGGCTTTGAGCAACCTGCTATAGTGGAAGGTGTCCCTGCTTGTGGCAGTGGTATTGGAACTAGGTGATCTTTAAGGTCCCTTCCAACCCAAGCCATTCTATGATTGTGTGCATTGGCTTTCTATCTGGCAATTTACATAGCTGGTTAGAATTTGCATTTTCTGAAGTGCAAAGGGCTGGTTGAAAAAAGGCAGCTTTGGAAGCTTGGTGTCAAGGAGTTGCTTATGGGTAGAGATTGTGTTCTTCAAGGAGTGGGGCAGGCAGAGAGGTTAATGAGGATTTCCTGCTCTGTCCTGCAATGTCATTGCCTACTACCACTGCCTGTGGTGGCTTTACATGCTTTGTCTGATGGAAACTGGATACTATGCCTCTACTTGTACATTGCTCAACCTTTATTACCTTGCCTAGATGAACAGGTGAGCGGTTTGCTCCACAAAAAAGCCCTGCCTGTGTGCTTGTGATGTTGATGGATGACTAACTGTTCTGAGGCAGACGGCTTCTTAATGTTACTGGCATTTTCATATTTAATCCCAAGGTTGAAATCCATGGTAGGGATAAATATTGCATCTATTAAATCTTGGGCAGTATTTGTCAGACATTACTAGTTCTCCACTGGCACATGTGAGCTAGAAAAACTAGAAAAATGAACTTCAGTTATCTGAACTGTCTGACCTATCTAATAAGGTACTTTCTAATGTTAAAGTAGAAGGGCTGTACATGACAACTGTTAAAAAAAAAAAAAAAAAAAAATAATTTGCAGACCTTTGCTAAAAGCATATAATGGCTTATATTGTGTCATAGATGTCCTGTTCAAGATTGCCCATGGTACAGAGCAAATTGATGTTGGTTCTACTCAATTGCAACTTGCAAGTCTTGAGTATTTTTCTATGATTGTGGCCTTATAGAATCGTAGAATAGTTAGGGTTGGAAAGGACCTTAAGATCATTTAGTTCCACCCCCTTCGTGGGCAAGGACACCTCACACTAAACCGTGTACCCAAGGCTCTGTCCAACCTGACCTTGAACACCGCCAGGGATGGAGCAAACTGTCTAAACTTAAAGTTTCAGGGTTCATATTGACAGGTCTCATGGATATACTTGTTTTTAACCTATGTGAATGTATATAAAGATGTAACGTGTTTTGGGAAAAAGACTGTGTGGCTCTGTGACAAAAATGCTCTCTTCCCTTTTGAGTCTTTTGCCTAAACTCTGTAATCTTAGTGTGGCTTTTTTCTTGATCTCCTGATTAGGCAACTTCCTCTGACATGGCAGTCTTGACCTATCTGTATTTGTGTTTCACTTCGAGTAAGCCTTTATTTTTACTTGTGTTTTTTAAAGGTATGTATTTTCTTAAAGTGGCTTAGGTGAAAAGCTTTAACATGTGCAACCATTCTTAGAAAAAAACACACACAAAACTTCTATTTAAATAATAGCAACTTGAGACTCTCAGTGTATGAACTGCGGCCTTGCATGACCGCTGGAATGATTTAGTGCTGTGCATGTGATTTAAAGAATATATTAGTAGTTTTTGCCTATCTAGACTGTAAGTCATTTAATATTTCCCATGAGATACATGGGAATAGCAGCACTTTGGCATGCCTAATAGGGTGCATGGTTCTGCAGATGAATGGATTTATGAAATCCTGATTTGTAAAAATTCAATATTTCTTGACATGCAGTGTCACTGCAATAGCATTTATTTCCAGGCCTACAAGAATCCTTCATATTGCTTCTGAAATGATTTGTTCTGCCCTCTTTCTTCCACTGCTACCATGTCTGGTTGTGAGAATAAAAACTTCTTGCTCTTAACCTAACTTCCACAGTTACATTTATGTTAACAATGGTATATACCTCTGTGTTTCTTCATTGCAATAACAGAAGGATTGCAAGCATAATGCTACGTAATTATATTTTGACACAGGTAAGATAGTTCCTTTTCACTTTCTGCCTTTTTAATCTATTTATTTGCAATGCTGCAGAGAGACATCAGTTTGGTAGGTGGACCTCTCGGTGCATAAAGAACTGGCTGGATGGCCGCATGCAAAGAGTTGTGCTCAATGGCTTAATGTCCAGCTGGAGACCACTAATGAGTGGTGTCCCTCAGGGATCGGTGTTGGGACTGGTCTTGTTCGACATCTTTGTCAGTGATATGGACAGTGGGATTGAGTGTGCCCTCAGCGTTTGCTGATGACACGAAGCTCTGTGGCTCGGTTGATATGTTGGAGGGAAGGAATGCCATCCAGAGGGACCTTGACACGCTTGTGAGGTGGGCTGATGC